>VDFB02129935.1:0-26503 GCA_007258455.2 Sequoia sempervirens
AAATGCATCTCTTAAATACACCCTTGAGGAAGATGAAATTTGTCTAAGGCATTGAAATATGATGCGCAGGTGTTATATGCCCCAACCTACAGATCATGAAGAAAGCAAAGTTGGACGATGAACCCTATCAGATCCGAAGATCACTCAAACCTTGGAAGTTAAAGCATGAAAATCAGGTAAGTGAAGTGAGTTTATATTATGAAGTGTTCTAATGCTCTTCTCCTTGCTTGTTTTGCAGGGTGAACACCGAGGCCAAAGCATGATGACTTGGGGAGATGAAGCGAATACTTGCAAGAAATGGCTAAGTGTTGAGACCTAGTATGTGCCCAACTCAAGTGGAAAAGAAGAGATGTTTTCAAAGCTCAGGATGGAGGGAAAGATGGAAACCCAAGCGTTAATGGTCACCATCAAGTACTTCAAAGTTGAAGAACAACATCAAGGAGAAAAATCATGGTCGAGCAGGAGAAAGAAAGTTGCAGGCTTGATGTTAGATCGAAAACGTGCCCGTCATATCAATTCAAGAATTTGAAGCGGTGGCGACCAAACTCAGTCCGTTTGCAGTTGGAGAAGAATAGTGTGAACGCGTTTCCAGATAGGAATCTTCTAGAGGATGGTGGACATTAATTGTTCATTTATTACTCCACTCCTCTTTTTAGGGTTAGGGCTGAGGTGGCTTAATCTAAGCCATTCATTTGATTGTAGTCTGAGTCGTCCATTGGACTTGGCCAGCTATAAAAGGGGCATCCCCCCACATTTGTACCTCATTAGATCAGAGATTAGAATAGAGAGACAGCTAGGTGAGAGCTTAGAGATAGCTTAGTATAGATTGATAGGATAGTTTGAAGAAGGAAAGTTTTTCCTTTGAAAACTTTGTAAGAAATTGTTGTGAACACTCTCTCAATAAAAAGAGTTTTCGTTGATGAAGATCTCGTCTTTTGTTGTGAGTAGCTAGCGAGGTTTCTTCATCCTCCTACTTCAAGTAGGAGTTTAAGTAAAGTAAATAGATTTTGTTTCATGCAAGTAGTAGTAGTTAGTAACTGTGGAGTGTGGTCTTCAATTTGAACAAACTTTGTCTATCCATACCACTAGTGGGCTCGCTGATGGTGAGTTCGCCTTGTGTGGTCAACTGGAAAACTTGTGGACTTAACTTCGATTACGATCTTCATGTTGGTATGCGTTGTGATGGTGTCTTCATTGTTGAATTGAAATCTGAATATCTTTAGTTACTCCCCTTTAAGATTGCACTAGTTCTGTGGATGTTGTCCGAAGTGATGCAAAGCGGAACCTGGTTGAAGTCTGTGAGAATTGATCGCCATGTCCCACGCCTTAGAGTAGATTAGAGCCTTCTTAACCCTGCACCATTTACATTCAGTACATTTCTAGTTAGTTTTAGGAAAATTCGTACCTCATTGCTAAATCATCTGCAACGCACAAAAATTCCCTTCCAATCATTAACCTGCTATCAACTGCAAACACCTTGAACAATTGTGTAAGTCCCCTCGTAAAAACAGCAAATCACAACGAACCAACTGAGGGTATTCCATAGCATTTAAGAACCTTGGAGTTGAACATACGAACTTTCTGGCAATCTTAGCGTATGGAATTCTTTGATCAAGAGAGAATGGAGTAGCCTTCGGATACTTTGTTCAGCTGATTGGTGCGGTCATAAAAATCACGTCAACAGGTCTCAATGTATCACAAAGATCTACATTAAAGTACATCTTGTTGGAAAATTCCAGAAGTCTTCTTGTAGCTAGTTTGCTTTCATTTATTATTGTTTGTTAGTATATTTATGATACTACTTGTTATTTATTATTGTTTGTGAGTATATTTATGATACTACTTGTTATTTATTAGTGTTCGTATGGAACCCGTGAGCTCCAAGTTCATCATTATTTACATGTATAAATTTATATCTTATAATACAATTTGTGAATAGTCTTTTACATTCTAATATGATATCAAATCCATTCGTCACACTCAGCCTCTTCCACTGCAGATATATTGTTGCTTCCATTGCATGCTGAATTTTAAGTTCTGATTAATGTAGTAAGCGTGAACAAAATGCTCTTTAGAAAGGCACTCTTTACATCCATTTGATACACATTCCATCCAAATTTGCCAACTACAAAAAAAATCATTCTAATTGTTTCGATCTTTGTTGTGGGAGAAAATATTTCTTCATAATCAATCCCTTCTTTTTGGGCATAATCCTTAGACAATAGTCTAACCTTATACTTATATATACTACCATCTACCTTATACTTAGTCTTGATGACCCATTTACATCCAATGACTTTCTTCCTTGGTGGAAGATCAACAAGCTCCCAAGTCTTGTTTTTCATTAGGGATTGATATTCTGCATCCATAGCCTCCTTCCAAGGCTTTCATTCTAGTGCTTCCTAAGTAAAAGAAGGTTCAAAGTTATAAACTAGTAAACTCATTAGTGCTGGATTTACCTCATTACAAGCCATGCTACAAGCCCTCAGTCCTAAAGTTAAAGTATTTGGGACATCATCTAGCTTTACATCACAAATAGTACTAGTATACAACTTGCACATAGATTGTGTGACATTTGTGGGTGTTGGGTCAAAGTGATCAACATTCCTATCTGAATCATCACATTTCTCATCCAAGTTGAATATAGGAGTACTAGCTAGAGTAGGTGATGATATGGAAGGTGAGTTTAGCTCACTTTTCTCATCAAAAATGACATCTTTGATGATGTATATCTTCTTTGTGGTAGGATCCATATGTTAATAGGCTCTCGTCTCATTGCTATAGGCAAGATAAATACATTTTATAGATTTCTCATCAAGCTTCTTTTTCTTTTGCTCAATAATGTGCATGTATGTTGTGCAACCAAATACATGAAGATGAGAGATATGTAATGTCCCCTTTTTAGCCCTGTGCTTTTAAGTGGCTGTTAGCCTATTTTCAGAGTCCCATAGGCTAGTCGGAGGCAAAATTAGGGTTTCCTATTTTCTAAGAGGTATCTTTCTGAGTTTTTGGGGGATGGTTGTAGGAGTTTGCAAGATTGTTTCTTGGGTCTTTCTAGGTTCTCAAAGAGTTTCAAAGAGGTGTCACATCCATTTTCATCAAAGACTATTTCTAGACTTACTTTTTTTAGTAAGTTATGACGGCTCCCTGGAATGTGCTCAAACAATGTTTGGAGTCACTATTTTTAGTAAGTGTAATTTTTGGCAATGTGGTTTGATAGCAGTTCAACACTAAGTTTCTATTTTTGGCAGTTTGGCAATTCAGTGTTGGCAATGGCATATCCAGCATTCTTGGAGCTCAAAAAGGAAAGTTTGATAACTTAAGCCGTATTATATTTTATTGTTGCTTTTGGACCCCACGTCTAGGCTTCATGACTTAAGTTGTTTTTAAAAGTGGGCCTCAATTTTGGACGCCTAAGTTGGAGACTATTGCTTTTAAAAGTTAATATTTATGCCAAGTTAAAGTGGACGCCAAAGTAAGCAAGTTAATGGGTTCTTAATAAATATTATTTTATTCCTCATATGGGCGTCCCTCTTTGGAGGGAAAAGGAGTTTTGAATTTTTGGGTGTAGAGCCTATAAATATGCCTCTTCCTCCTTATTTGGCTATCTCATTTCATTATAACAAAGTGTTGTTGAAATCAGTTCAAACTCTTGCTTCGAGGTTGGTACACCTCCTAGTTCTTCTTCAATTTTGAGTTTGAAAGATAACTCCTAGTTGAACATTAAGTTGCTTCTTAATTCAAAGGTTGCAGTTGAGCTTCAATGGTGATGGCTACTTTCAAGTTTTCTGATCTTGTGGGTTTGATGTTTTTTGATGTTTTGGTGTGGGTGTGAGTTAGTTTTAGTTTTGGAGTTCTTTCTGGAGTGTTTATATCAGTTTTATGTTGCTGGTTTATCTATGGCTGATTCATGTTATTGCTCACACTAATCGAAGAAGGCAATGTCTTTTTGTGGGTATTGGTTTAACAATTTCCTCATGCTAGGGTGCCCATTCTTGCCAAGTTTCATGATTTTAGATGGAGAATCTGAATTTTAAGAGGTCTCCCTCCTTAGGGGCCATACATCTAGGTTGGGAGTGCATTGGGAAGCATGTTGGAGTTTCCAAGGCGGTTTCAAGGTGTTTGGTTGCTAGGACTTGGACGCCTAGCTCTTTGGCATCATTTGCAACAAGTTTGAGGTGTTTCGGAGGTGCGGTTGGAGTGATATGAGTGTTTGATGGTGTGCAGGATGGTATATCAGGTTTGCTGATCAGAAAATGAGACTGCTGTAGCAGCATATCAGATCTGGTATTTCATTGCTTTCTCTCATTTCCATGATGCCTAATCATTGTAATATCATAGGGATGGTTATCTAATACTTGGTCTTTCATATAGCTTTGATTCTCACATGATATGTTCTAATAATCTATCATCTTGTAACGCTGATATAGTAGTACTAATCAGCTCTCCATTTTCAGTTATTAGTATTACACTCTCACTAAATAAGTGGTCGAGCTTGCTTTACTTTTGTTACCCGCTGAAAAGTGGAAGTGGCTGGCTACGCCGCCAAGTACTTTGCTTTACTTTATTTTCCTATAGCCCGCTAAAAAGTGGAAGTGGCTGACTTTGCCACCAAGTGTTTTCTTTCTCTATTGGCTGGCTTGCCGCCAATTAGATTACTTGTACTTTCAGCAGTGATATTATATACAGATCCCCTTACACCGTATGCTCTCACCTTGCCCATTCCGGGATCTGGGTGATTAGAAAGTGAAGGGTTACTTTCAGTTTGCTTATTATTACATTAAGCTAACGTTAACGGGTAAAAGCTTGTGTGAGAAAATTTGGAAAAAACTAAGGGGGATATTTCAAGATAGATGGCTTAACTCCTATCCATGTTTTCTCTAGTGTGATGCCATCAAGTGCTTTGGTGGGTGCAAAATTCAGAAGATAAACAGTTGTATGCATAGCTTCAACCCGATAAGAATATCTCAAATGAGAATCCTTCAACATACCATATACCATCTCCATGATGATGCAATTACATTGTTCTACAACCCCATTTTACCAAGGTGTGTAGCAATTAATTGACGACAAGTTACATTATCATTCAAGTAGGTGGAGAATTCTCTAATAGTGAATTGCCCTCATTGATCTAAGTGGAGAACAAAAATACAATGATTAGTTTCTTTTTCCACAAGAGTTTAGAACTATTTGAACTAGGAGAAAGAACATATTTTTCCAATGCGTCTCCTTAGGTAAATGCAACTCTCTTTCGATAGTTGATTGAAGGTTGGATTTACTTGACCTACACTAGACCAGATATCAATTTTGTTGTCAATTATCATTCATGATTCATGCAAGAACCAATGATGTGTCATTGGAAAGCACCAAAGCAAATGTATATCCATGGTACAATAAATCATTGTTTTGAATATAAAAAGAATGATCACTTCTTCTTGAAAAGGTACACAGATTCAAACTATGCAAGATCTATTGATGATAGGAAATCCACATCAGGATTGTTTTCTTCTTATGCTCAAGTCCTACATCTTGGGGAAGTAAGAAGCAAGCCACAATTGCTCGTTCCTCAACTGAAGTAGAATATCATGTGTTAAGTTCAACATTTTGTGAAGCAGTTTGGCTACATCAAATACTAGAAGGATTGGAAGCACCTCAAAAGCAACCCACTATCCTCCATTGTGACAATAAGAGTGTTCTCAAGCTTTTTCGTAATCCAATGTTTCATAAATGAACCAAGAACTTCGAAGTTGACAGCCACTTCATACGAGAACATATTCAACAGAATAATATTCAACTCCAATTCAGCTCTATTCAAGAACAATGTGCTGACATCTTCACCAAGCCTCTTGGATGTGTAAAGTTCAAAACTTTTCAAGGTTCTCTCATTAGTACTTTCAAATAATGATGCAATATGGGGGAAATGTTGGAATATTCCATCATTGTTTTTCCGTAGCTAGTTTTTTTTTGGTTTTTTATTGTTTGTCAATAATTTTAGGATACTCTTTGTTATTTGTTAGTGTTTTTATGGAACCCGTGACTGCCAAGTTCATCATTATTTACAAGTATAAATTTACATCTTGTAATACAATTCATGAGTAGTCTTTTACATTCTTCTCATACATCTGAGTTATTTAAAAGAGAAGGCAAAGAACTTACAGTTCACTAGATATCCAACCACAAAAAAATCGTTAATTTATTTATTGCTCAGTAAGTAAACAGAAGAAACTGTCAAATCCTTGATATTTTTTATATTATAGAAATTCAAAGTCTTAGTTTGAATTACCAAGAGGTCCCAATCTGTAGCAGTCAATTCATCCTCAATATGTCGAGAAACATTTCTGTCCACTTCAATGGTATCCTTGACCTGTTCAAGAAAAGAATACAATTGGAAGAAATAAACTTGCAATTTCAAATTCCATTATGTATGCAAGTAGAATAAGTAACCACAATGTGGAAATCTCAAGGACAAAAAGAGCTTTTACCATAACGCACTTCACAAATGAAAAGAAATTAAATTTTTAAAGCTCTAATTTTTTACATATGATTATTCTGACATTTCTTATTAACTTCCCCCCAACAAAAATCTATGCAACATACAGAAGCTAGATAAATCACTCATTCTAGTCTTACCTCAAACCCATACAGCAGTTATCCTCCAACATCCTACACAATCTAATTAATTTTCACTACCTGCACTTTCTCCATGAGCACGCTTGCTCAACAATATTAACTTATGCATTGAGAGTGGTTTGTTCACGGCATATTTTATGACTAAGAGATTCTGGATCTGCCTCTGTATTATATTGGATTTCAATATGCAGGCAGATCCAAAAGCAGTTAGAAATATTCATTTTGATAATATACATGAAATTTGCACATATATTAGAGAGTTCAAAGACTGATAAATCTTGTTTAAACTTGCTTTATAACGAAAATCTAACCAACTTTCCTGAGTGCTTGTATCTTAACAACCTACCTTACTAACTTAGCATCTTACAGTATTAATCATAACATTCAGCAATTGCATAGCATACAGCATTTATGTCAAAGTAAAAGAAAAACGAACTCTGATATCAATTAAAATTTGTTCCATAAGAATGTTTGCAAGTACACGAGTGCTTCTAAGTCCTTTTACCCTATGATAATATATTATGTTCTCAATTTACAAATAGAATACAGCAATTGGCTCATTCACCAGCAAGCCAAGTAAACATAGACATTTTAAATGTTGCATGATCCATGACATTTCAAAAATTATTTGTTTGCAGAAATACGTTGTGTGAGGCAATGTCAAGAGTCAGGATGACCGTGTTGGTCTAAGAAAACACAAACTCTCAGTGTGCTTGTAGCATACTTGGCTAAAATATTGGAGGCAAATCTAACAAAGGAATTCAAACAAAATTCCCTTACCCACTACTTTTTTAAGACCACATGGAAGACAATCATTAGGTCTTCACTTAAGTTTCCAGGCTCTAATTCACTTCAATTGGAAATACCTACAGATAAAATATCCAAAATAACAAGAGTCATTTGGAATTGACAAAAATAAAATTAAGCAAAAGCATAGGGAAATAAAGAAGCTATTTAAAGATGACATTTCACTCCAAGGACAGGAAGATATCAACCTTGCCTATAAAACAAATTTAGAACCAACCTTGCAATGAATGAAATACTGCATCTAGATGTTTATTCCATTGTAGGTTTAAGCTTCAAGCTTTGATTGCTTGAAATCCACTATTTCAAGTTCATCATGAACATCTTTTCAGCATGTCTGTAAAGCACTTTTAGGTGCAGATAAAGATTCTATTTTGGCAAGGTTTAGATCCATGAACTGGGGTTCTACAAGTCTAAGTTGCTCTGAGGTAGTTGTATCTTTATTAATCTTATGGATCTGCAATGGCAGATATGTTTATATCTTCAAGGGTATTACGTAGTATTTATACAGACTAAAGAAATTCAATCTTCTCACCCTTCCTGCATAAATCTTAGCAAGTACCCTCAATAGTACTTGCAGTTCCCTCTGCCAAAAAGGTAGTGGTTCTTTAAAATTTCAGAAATCTGCAGTCTAAGAACCCTGATTTTGAAATCCAAATACCATCTAACACTATGAAGTTCTTGGATAGAATCACTATATTTTTGTGATAGACACTCGGTGCATATCTGAGATTAAGTTTGTGAGCATAAAAATTTGCAAATAGGAATAAAATGTCTGAGAAGTCAAAAGCCATAACATAAACAGAAATACGAAATACAATTTCTATTTAGAACACAATCTTAGTACAGATTGGAAAAAAATTATTCTAATTATATAGAAAAGTTTTTGCCAATTGAATTTTACTTGTGGGTGTACAATTTTTTTATTTAGAGTGAAACTTTAGCTATGTCCTGCCAAGACCCTTTCAAAGGATGGAAAATCAGGGGAACATGAAATGAGGGAGCATAGAAGCACCCCAAAAGTTTAGAAGCAATGTTTGATTAGGAAAAATAGCATAAGAAGGAGGTGCTGTGAGGAACAACCAATGGATGGGGCCACATCCATATGGAAAATTTAATTGCAGCTTTCAAGTTCACTGCAGCTTGATATTTGTAATCCTAAAGATAAATGCAAATAAGTTTTGATGAGCCTTTCATTGAAAACAAAAAAAAAAATTGTTGAACCATCTGAAAATTGGTTTTCACTCTTTGACAAAACAGCAATCTTCTTGTTAAGAAAAGTGTTTATCCAGTTGTCTTCTTCATAATATAGTAATTGAAGTAACATTTAAATTGGCTGTACCATAAAAAAAAACCATCATCCTTGCATCTTCAAGTCAATCATAAAAAGATGTCAAACCAAGTCAATGGCATTACATAGAAGCTGCTAACGCCGTCTTGACGAATGAACAGACCAGGGAATAATCTAAGCCATGTCTCATCTCCATGCATCACCATCTGCCAGCCTGCTCTTGCTAATTGACCTAACAAATGACAAACAAAAGGTAACATAAACTAGGAAAACTCATATATATCTGCTAATATTGAATATCCTCAATTGTTTTGATTAACAATACTCACAAACATCCCAAGGATAATCACTAAAACATACCAAGAATGTTGTCATCTAGAAGTGCTTGAGTATTGAAATTGTAAGCAACATCAAGGAAACCAGCGATTGCTCCCGAAGTCATTGCCTTATGTAGCACTTACAAAGTATTAGCATCATAACAAAAACAAGACACTTGATAAAGGACTAGATCAAGAACTCTTTCATGTTAACCATTCACAGCAAGAGCCGATATTACAAGGTGTTTTACCTTTAGGCGAGGCATGGTAACTGTTGGAGGTGCTGCTTTTGCATGATACCCAAATGCCTTTCCATTGGATAAAAGTGATTGGGTACGAGGCATAGCTCTTATCATCATCTCAGTTGGGGGAATCCTTCCCTTGCCTAGAACAAACTCTGCTGGCAAGCCATCAATTACCTGTATCGCAAAGCCATTGAAAGGCAAACATATTTTCTTTAATAAATACAGAATCAAACTCTAAAGAAAAGGAAAAGTAATTTGCATATGGAAATTCAAGATAGAAAGCATATCATCCCATAAAATTACCAACAAATACCATCAAAATTATCCGATCAAATTGCACAGGAAGTCCTGATTTTTCCTGCAAAAGATCACTTACACTTGTAAACTACTTTTGCATATGTACATCACAGTTAAATTTGAAAGAAAAGCAGTAACAACAAAAAATAACTAAGAAATTTCAAGACTTAGTGTGTTGCAACATATACCAAACTGTAAGAGGATTATAAAGCTTCAAATTTCATTTTTCTTCCTCCCCATCACATAAGTAATCAACAAGAACCAGCTACAGTGACATAACTACAATTGCATTTACAATATTGGCAAGTAAAAATATAAGTCCTATGAACAAGGACTTCTAAAATTTTAAAATAAAATCAAACAAATTAATAATGATAATACAGAATCCCTTTAGGTCTGTTTTCATCTTTTGTGACAATCACAAAGTTTGACCAATTGATCAAAAAACGGATCAGTCAAAGTCTATGCTACCAGGTTCTTCCAAGATGCCACCCATACCTTGACTGAATGAATTTGAGACTGAGTCTGGGGCCTAGTGCCCCGGGGGTTTGCTTAGTGCACATCCCAAGCACTACAAGTACAGCCCAACATGCCATATACATACCCGAGGCATATCTAGGGTGCTCGGGAAGCACCATGGGAAAACCTAAGCATACCCAAAGTGAAACCACAGGGCAGGTAACCCTTAGTTCTAAAGAAAGAAGAAAAAAATTGTAAACACACATTTTAATTTAGTTTTCAAAAACCTTGTCTCAACAGTGTTGGTTGCTCAATTCTTTGGTAGATTGTTGCTTGGTTGATGTGGTTTGCCATGATGGAAATGGAAAGATGAGATGTTGCAAAACACAACATTCTGTGTTGTTTCTTTACAGCTAGCAAAAATCCCACAAGTTTTCCCTCAAGAACAGATTCCAAGACATTCCAAAGAATATCACTGATGGAGAATAATATTTTGAGCATTCCTGACGATTTCAAGGGGCCAAGTGTATGCACTTCTCGTGTTGTCCAACAAAGTCTTTGACAACCTTCTAGAGAACATGGTAAGGTGGTTAAATGTGTTGAGAATTCTAGATCCAAGAAAGATGGTGGTGCAATTGATGTCAAGGAGTATTGTGCACACATAAATTACCATTTCCTATACTGATTAAAATTAGAGCAGTGTTGTACCCATATGAAAACTTTGTATTGTGTCAAATTTTAATTTACCTACCCTTGATGTGTTTCAAAATCTTGTCTACTATGCATTGTCCTATTGATTCTTTTCCAACTCTCAAAGGATCATGAAACAATCATCAAAGATTGGACCTATGCTAAAGAAGTCAAAGTTTCGAACAATTTGGAGTCAAAGAGTAGAGATGCATGTAAAGGAGACAAGGTGCACAATTCCAAAGAAAAAGATTAAAAATGTGACTGTCAATGTATTGGCACGCCTCAAGACAAAGGCATGTCCCAATGCAAAGAAATTTTTAAAATTTAAAATTCTTTTCCAATGTAATGCCCGCATCTAAGGCAAAGGACATGCCAATACAAAGCAAAGAGTTTTCATGATTCTATGCAATGGCACACAAAATTTCAACCAAACATGCCTAAAGAAGGGAAAGTGGTGAAGTAGGGTTAGAAGCATGTGCAGGAGTTTGACAAGCATGCAAGAGCAAGGAAAGAGATGCATCAAAGAGAATGAAGGCATGTCAAAGAAACAAAAAATGACACAATAGTTCATAAGCACTTGAAGGCAATTGTTGACACACCAAAGTAAAGGATGACTAAAATTTTGACAAAGCCATGGCACACACCTGATAGTTAGTGCACACAACATAAAGAAGGAATTCATTTTAAAAGAAAATGCCTTTGAACCAATGGAATGCACCAAAGGCTATCGACACACCCATACAAAGGCATAGAATTTTATTGAAATCTTGTGAAGGAGTGCATGTGAAGAAGCTTAGGCGCACCAATTAAAAAGATTTGTCTACAAAGAAGTACACATTTGAGCAAAGGCTTGTCGATGAAAGACGCATGAAGAATAGACTAAAGGCACATTTTTAAGATGAAAATGGTAAAAAAAATTACATTGTATATGTGCATGCTAGGATAAAAGCATGCACCAATACAAAGAGGGTGAAGCTTTAAAAATCTAAAAAATCTAGTGTAATGGTGTAATGTTCCATTTTGAGCATAATCAGTTTGTAAGCATTTAGCTCAATTTCCGAGTTTTCCTTTAAGCTTCCTGGTGAGTTGGGGAGAACTCCAAACTTCTTGGAGTTCTCAGGTTTGGTTAACAATGACTTTGGTTCTTGGAAATGAACTCAATAGGCAATGTAGATCAATATGACAGTTTTAGAAGTGAATTCCGACTTTTGGTGGCTTCTCCAAACTTCTTGGGGGAGTAGTCTATTTTTAGTAAGTCACCCGATTGGCTCCAATCAACATCCCAAGGCTTCAAAATCATGTTGGTATGATCAAAGTGTTGTACCCAAAATTAAAATTAAAATTTTTGCTTTATTAAGGCATTTTGTAAAAGTGGTAAAAGTCTTGTAAAAATTGTCAAAAAGTCGGAAAATGGAAATTTGCATGTCACGCATGATGGTCAAAATCTCAAAATTTTCAAAATCTAACGTTCTGGGTCTCTTCAGAGCAATCTTATCTAGAAAACGCGGATCTCAATTTTTCGGCCCTACTTTTTAGGAAATTTTTAAAAAATAGAAAGTTTCTAAAAATAGACTTTTTTCTAGGTTTTTCTGGGTTTCTTCTCAAATGGATGCTAGCAAAAATTTCTAAAAATAGAATTTCTACTTCCAGGACTCAAACTGATTTTGATTGGCTGAAAATACTTCCTAATCAAGCTGGTCCAATCAGAACCGTCAAAAGATCAATTTTTCATTGGTGGGTCTATTATGCTTTTTCAAAAGCTAAAACAAGAGCTCCAAGGTCATCAATGGTGGATGGTCAACTGCCAAGTCTCATATTCAAGGTCTCAAACACTACACATATCAAGAAAGGGCGAAAGATGTTCGTGAAAGAAGAGCAGAAGTTGGAAGCTCACAGAAATGGTGAAAATCTGTCTAAAACTAGAGATGCTAGGCGCCCCTATCCAGTCAAGGCGCCTAGCTGACTTTGCCTTAGCCATTTTTCAGTCTCCGGCATGAGGTGAATGCAGCAACGGCGAGCATGAAGCAATGAACGTGGAAAGCAAAGAGATGAAAAATGAATTAAAAAAAAAAACTAACTCTAAACAGTAAAGGTGCCCCTACTAGCCTAGGGCGCCCATCATTTCAAGGCATCAGATGTTGTTAGGGTTTGCCATTCTAAGAGTTTGTTCTCAGACTTCTGCAAGCTCCGCAGTAAATCCAGCAACAAGCCCATTGGATCAATTAGTCAACCAGAATTGTGGATCGAACAGAGAGGTTTTATCAGAGAAGCAAACTGAAGATCATGAAAATCATCAAAAATATTCTAACTCTAGGATCTTTGGGCGCCCCAGCAAGCCAAGGCCACCCAGGGTTTTGAGAGACCTAAAACAGTTTTTAGGGTTTCCAGTTTTGGTCATTCTTCTCTGTTTTCTTCAGGCTCTGCAATGAATTCATCAGCCAGTTTCCAAGATCTACCAAATTGCCAGAATTTTGGATCAAACTGAGGTGTTTCGTCTGAAGGAGAAATTGAAAATCATGAAGAACATCAAAAATATTCTATCTCTGGGATTCTTGGGCGCCCCAGCTGGCCAGGGGCGCCCAAGGTTTTGGGAGGCCAAATTCAATTTCTAGGGTTTGCAAAAGCAGTCATCTTTTTCAAAATTCTTCAAGCTTTCCAGTGGATATCTCAGTCAGATCATCAGATCCATCAATTGCCAGCAATTTCAGATCAAACGGAAAGCAGATCATGAGGAACAGAAAAATTCAAAATTGGAAAAGATAAAACACAGAAAAATGGCTAACTCTAAAGGTTGCGCACCCCAGGTAGCCAAGGGCACTTAGGAATTCAGGCCACCAGATGCAGTTTTCGGGGCAAGTCACCTCCAAAAAGATCATCTCCAATTTTTTCAAGCTATCCAACAAATTCGACATCCAATTCATTGGACCTCCTAAATGGTCGGAATTGCAAATTCAACAAGAAATTCATCTAAAGATCAGAAAACATATAAAATTGAAGAACATCAAAGAATCTTCTAACTCTGGAGCAGTTGGGTGCCCCAGCAAGCTAGGGGCACCCAAGATTTTGAGGGCTCAGAAGATGGATTTAGGGTTAGCAGTCTCCACAACATTCCTTCAGATTTGAACAGGCTCTCCAACGGATTTAGTGGTAAGCTCAGAAGATTTGTCAGTAATCAGATATTGCAAATCGAATGGAGGCAGAAACATGTGCAAAAAGGAAAAAGATCAAAAGAAAGTTGAAAATGTCAGAAAAATAGTGTAGGATGCATGGGTGCCCTAGCTAGCCAGGGGCACCCAAGCTTGTGAGCCCCTAAAATCACTTTTTAGGGTTCACTGCCCCCAGGAGATCTTTCTCAAAATTCTTCAGGCTATCCAACGAATCTGTCAGCTGGTTCACCAAATAGATCAAACTTCCGGAAATCACAATCAAACTAAGGTCAAGAAAGTAAGTAAAGTAGAAAATCCTAAAAATATTCTAACTCTAAAGAGAAAAGGCACCCAAGGTTCAATGCCTTAGAAATTTTTCAAGTTTTGTCACTCATCGTTCAAAAGGTGTCCACATTCAACATTTCCAGCTCTGGCTAGGCTTCAAAGATTTAAAGCTTGGAGAATAAAGCGCTTTTTCATCCTCAACATCTATTTAAGAAGGCTATTGCATCCATTATTCACATATTTTGCGCATTGGCATCTAGAGGAGAAAACAAAGAATTTTCTTCACAACAAGATTTGGAGGTCAAGACGTGGTGCTTTTTTGAAGTTCTTCGTAGTTTCGAGATCAGGTTGCACAGAGGCCCGCTTTTTCATGCTTCAAATTTCTAGGGCATCACTTTTTAGAAAAAGGGGGTCATCTTTTTCAATTTTCATCGATCTAGGTCTGCTTGGTTTTTTATCCTCTTCAACTTTGGAAAATTTTATATTTTCAAGAATCTGCTTTTTTCGCGCTTTTCGAGAAACCCTCAGCTTTTTCAAAATTTAATCATTTGGGTTTCTTCTTAACGTGATTCTCTACAAAACCCAGGTCCCAACTTTTTCCAGAAAACTACCTTTTCAAGAGAAATCATCATTCTATTTTCAGCAATTTGTGCAAAAAGTGTTCGAACATAGTCGAGTTTACAGTCAAAATTCAAGTTTTTCAGCATGTAGTACTCTCCCATGGAATTCAAAACCAAGCCGGTGTTGTATCATGATTATCTCAAAACATTTGAAACTAATTTGCATCATATAAATCTAGTAATTGATTTGCGTACTTTGGAAGACGTAGGAAATGTTGCAGTCAGACATCTTGGTCATTTTGGATTACTTGCAGCAGCTTCAATTCTCGTCTCGGTGCAGAACCTAGAGTTTGTAATTGCTTGTGTCAAGCATTACAATCCTACAACACGAGAAATCCAAGCAGCAAATGGGCGAGTTGATTGCAGCCTTAGACCAGACAATGTAGAAAAATGTTTTTCAATTCCACCATGGACAGAAAATTTGGTCATCTCCATTGAAGAGTGCGAAAAGGTGTGGCACATGCAAAAGGACAAATACCAGAAGAGAATTGCATAAAAATGGTTGAAGGAAATGCATAACACTTTGCCAAAGAATGTTGGACGTGGAGAGTTCAAAGAGGAGTTTGCAATCATGATTACTCTACTCAACAGAGTAACAGGTCAAGCAGAGGCCAACAAATTCCAACCTTGGATGTTCTACATAATCTCTCACATCATTGATAAGGCGGTACTCTATGACTGGCCAACCTTGATCAGCAATAGTCTCCACTATCAAATGACGAAATATTTCAAAATCCATGAGTTTCACATGATCTCATATCTTGTATATTTAATGGCCTTTCAAAGCAAATTCAAAGGCTTGAACATCATCGGAACTCTAGGTGTTCAACATGTATATCATCATTACCCATAGCTGGAGTTTTCAGAGTCAACACATCATTACAGGCGGGTGAATGATGCATTCTTGATGCATATGGTGAGAGACTTAGACAATGAGTTGCACGTATGGATTTCATCAAAGGCTAGATCAGCAATGGCAGAGTGGGCTGATTGGTTCATCCAGTTTCCTACATTCTCCTACATCAGAGTGTACGGTTTCTGAAGCAGTCCAGTCATGTTGCCGAGGTATGTTACAGATGAGGTGGTGTTTATGGAGTTCCTGAGGCAAGTGTATGAAGTTCACACGTTCTTGTGGAACCGAAGGAAGGTTGCTTTTAGTTTTTCGTTTGAGATGGGTATCTACAGATGTAGATCTTCGGCTAATGCCAAGGTGATGGGCGATGAATTATCAAAGTTTGGCCTCAAGTTGTTCAACGAGAGGCAATCATATGATCCCCATGGTGTCTTCGCATCTTGTCTTCGTCAAAATCACGCTCATGTGCCCACGGTTGAAAATTTATGGGCTAATTGCGAGGATGAGTTCGAGGTATGTAGGCGCAATTATAGCAGGTTCACCCTCCAGCAAATGGTTGATTTCCTGTCAAAGGATGTAGAAGGATTGTCCGATGATGATGGCGAAGTAATACTTCCTATGTATGCCAGAGATCAAATTGAGCAGTGGCCACTTTCACAAGTCAATTGGTCCATCAAAGAGAGCACTTCAATTGAGGAAAGGACAACCCGAGTTATCAAAAACAGTAGGATTTTCCTTAGCAATAAGAGGACACGGAGAAGAACTATTCTAGCAAAGCCGCCCATAATGCAATCGTCCCTACCTTCTTCCAAACCAAAGTCAAGAATGAAGGCTATGAGCAATCCTCCAAAGGGTATGAAGGGTAGCAAGATGGCAAAGAGTTTAAAGAAAAGGATGGAGTCACCTGTTCAAATTCAGTAGGAAGAGCTGGCAGTCGCACCAAAAGTTCCAAAAGAGCCAGCGCCACAAGAAGAAGCAGTGCCTTCGTCTCCTAATTCTCCACCATCGCCAAGGTCTTCTCCCATCCATATTGATTCAAAGGTTGAAGAGGTTGATGAAGTTGAAGTCGAGCCTCCCAGAGAAGTTAGTAAAGACACCTCGTCTTGGCTTGAGAACGTCCTAGGAAGGAAAAGGAGGAAGCCCTCGTATCAGTTGAATTTTGCAAAGTTTGATAGCATCTACCAAGATACACCAATGAAGAAACCTAAGAAACAAGTTCACATAGAGAAGAATTCAAATGGTGAAATTATCATTGAGACTGCTACGCCTCCGGAGGATAAGAATATTGATGAGGTTGAGATTGATGACTTCACGGTTGTCAAGGCCAATCTCGGTAGAAGCACTTGACACACCGATGTGAATTTCTTCGAGGTTATGGCAAGAAATCTAAAGGAAAGAGTGCTTAAAGATGGAAAGGATAAAGCAGCCCTCAAGGCTGAAAATCAGCAATTGCGGCAATATGTTTCTAATCTACTTCATAGGCCACTCTATTGCTCCCACAGATTTTAGAGTCATCGGTTGATCAGCATCAGTTAAGTCAGTTAGTTATAAATGGGAAGCAGATGCGAGATTGGATAGAGGAGTTTATCACTAGGGGTAGAAATGTACTTATAGAGATGTACCAACTAAGGTATAATGCCCATGATCTGCGCCAAGAGATTCAGGGGTTTGAATAGTGTATGGCGGAGCTGAAACCAATGCATGAGATTACCATTTCGGATTTGAGGACGGCATATGATTTAGTAGTTGCAAATGAACATAAGAGAAAGATTCTTGCTTGGAGAGAACAACACCTCTTCAAAGTGAAAAATTATGAAAGAATATCTAAAGAACTAGTTGAATATAGACAGAAGGTTGTTGATGTCCTCAGATTCATAAGCACATTTGTTTCACAGATCCCTTGTCGGTATCATCGTGATGATGGCGATTTCATTGATGTTGATGAAGTGCAAGCAGAATTCCAGAATCTTGTTCGTGGTAGTTTTGGCAATAATCCTGTTGCTAGTAAGATGAATCAAATTGCCATGATGTCAACAAGATTCAATAAAGCAGCTGAAGAGGTCAAAGATTTTCTAAGTTCAATTGCAGAAGGTGAGGAAATTCTGGAAAATTAGAATTTTGCTCTAGATAGTATCAACGCTCCTAACAAAGAGGCAGCTTCTAGATTTTTGGCGGATTTGGCTTCCCAAAATACCAATGGATAAGTTATCTTTTCATGACAGCAAAGATCTCCAAAGATAGATTTAAAGCAACAGTTAACTCAATGCCTTTCCAAGTTTTCTTGCTATTCTTGTCTCATGCTTATCTATTCTTTGTGAGAGAGAAAAGAAACAAGTTGTAATAGTTGGCACTTCCCCTATTTTTTTCTTTCAGCAGGTTGTTAGATAGTTATCTTGTTTTAATTTTAGAAATAAAGCTTGCAAGTTGGCAAGTCTTGTTGTAAAAGCAAGGAGATTTTAGGGTTCTCTACTCCTCGCTTGTGTATAAATAAGGGCAGCCTTGCCCATTTTTCTTTAACCGTTATTGTGATAGCAAATTGTTGAGCCTACTTTGCCTACAAGTTGTTATTCAATGTCTGTTCACTTAGTGTAAGAGCAAGCTTGCATGCTTGCCTTTTGCTGCAAGTTATTGTTCAGTTCATGTGTAATTTGTGTCAAGTGTATTTTGGTTTGATTGCAAAACTGTAAGCCTATTATTGCTACAATCCTACTATCCCAAAAGTGTAATCGTTATTAGAAATTTGAGAAAGGAAATCTTATGCTTAATTTGCTTTGATCTACTATCTCAGGTTTTGTTTTATGTGTTTCACTTATATAATCTTTATTTCAACTTGCATTCTAAAAGTACAATGAGACTTAAGGTGTGCGTTAGAAGTGAGTTTATGTGAGTTTTGTGTTAAATCATTCCTTGTTTACTTCTAACTCTCAAGCTATGAGTTTACTTGAGTAGCTAGAAGTGTCATTAGAGTAGGCCTAGTTGTAGTTGGAGTTCTAAAAGAGAAAACCTCAGCTACGACACTAGAGTTTTATAACCTTGTGCTCTTAGCTGAAAACAAAAATATTGGCAAATAGTTTAGTTTACTTTCTTTAAGCATAATCAGCGAAGAGGGAGCTTCCCCTCCTAATTTGAATAGCAATTTATTTGTGCATAGCTGTCCATTTCTAATCCGCATTCCAGAGGTGCGAATTGAAATGCCAACACAAAGTTTGTTTCTGATGAAATTTCAGTACTTTCCACAACTTGGGTAAGCTATTGAGTTATTATTTAATTAATTCAATTAAGTTGTCTAATGTTGGAAAATATTAAAAGGATAACTTTGTAGTGTCCCCATTTTCCAGCTTGCCAAAGTAATATTAAAGTATTTAATTATTTTAATTATTTAATGTCGCCTGGCAAAAATACAATTATAAAGGTGATATTAAATAATTAAATAATATGAGGTTATAAAGTAACATTGAGGAATATTTTAAGGATAAATTAATAAAGTCACTTTATAACAAAGCATTTAAGTGCTTTTGGCGGGAAAACCCTAAAAAGGCAAAAAGACATTGTAAAAGGACTTGAGAGCTCATTCTTTCATTATTCTAGATTATTATTTTATTTTGGGGTTTGTATTTTGGTGGAGCTCTTTGGAGTCTGAAACCCTAGGTGGGAATTCCTACGGGTTCCAGTTTCGGTGGTGAAAGATTCCTCCCTAGCTGGCGATTGCCGGATTCATCTGGGGTTCGCATATGTGCTTCAACGGCAAGTTTGATCTGTTTAGGGTTTCGGTGGTGAGACTAATCCACCCTAGCCTGTGATAGTGGTCCAAATTCGTAGGTCTCATTCAAAGACGAATTTGGAAAGTTATCGATTAATTACTAGTTTGATTAAATGGTACATCTATTCCTAGATGCTGGTCGATTCAATGCAGTTGATGTTCTGAATGATTCTAGGTAATAATCGAAGTTGTCTTTGTTCGGTGATTAATGGTCTACAAATATTCATATTGATAGTATTGGCTACCTACTAATTGGTTATTCTCATAACCGAGTGTTGGATAATTGAGGGTAGATATCTTCCATTGCCCAGTCGGTATTATATTGTTGCAAATATATTTGGAAATAATTAAAATTTTAAGCAAAACTATGGGGGATATGAAATCACATGATTTAGGTCATTGGCAGAATTGCAAACATTGGTTATTATTTATTTGTGTCTGTCATGAGTGAATGAGGCACCACTTCATATTACCATCAGGCCTGTGTTAAATCGTCATATTTTATTCATTGCACACCGCCACCTTAGGAAATACATATATACTATTATAATCGATATGGTGCCATCGCATCTTATTTGAGGTCATATTATATATTCAGGTTGATATCGGGCCTTTTCACTTGAAGCCGCCACCACCCTTAGTCGCTTAATTGTATAAGCTGCCTCATTTGATGTGCATCGGGAGTTTTAGGGAGGTCTGCACAAGTGACTATTGGAAGGATTTATCGGGATTTCTCTGAAGTTGCCGCTTTCTGTGTGGAGTGTGTTAAACCCAAAATAAATTTTTGGCATTCCGCTTAAATTGAGCTAAATCATATAAAAATGTCGTCAAAAGTCTATTTTAGGTCAAACCAAACATAGGGTCTTTGTGGGTTTCTATCAAGGAACATATGTGCAAATTTTCAAAAAATTGAAAATAGGGTTTCATACCCCTATTTTCGGGGAAACCCCTGAAAATAGGGCCTTCCCGGAAATGATTGAAAATGATTTTGATAGGATTAATTGACTTCCCGATCACATTGGTCAAGTCAGAATCATCAAAAGACATGTTTTACTCTAGTGGATCTATTTATGTTTTTCAGGAACAAAGTTAGAAGCTCTGCAGCCATTAATGGCAAATTGGCCAGTACTGAGTGTTGAAAGCTAAGCTTCAAAAGCTTCAACGATGCAACCATGGCGAAAAAGATGTTGTTTGACGAAGGAGATTCTCAAAACCGGAAAAGGCCAAAATTTGGCTAACTCTGGAAATGCTAAAAGGAGAAACGAGCTCAAAATGAAGAAAAGCGCCCTTGAAACTCAAGGTTCAACATCTGTCTCCTGAATCATCCAAGGCAGTCGTCCTCAACATTCTCCTGCTAGCTCAACAACGAGACATTTAGGGAGATCATCTGATAAGGTGATTACCAGCAATCGCCAACGGAAGGCGAAGAGGCTGTTATAAAGAACATCCAGAAACGACAGCTTGTCTTGAAAAAGGCGCCCTTGCTAAAGAAAGGCGCCCTTTCCTTTGGGCACTCAGATAATAACAAAAGGCTAAAGGACTTCCAAGATGACCTTCTCTGTTTGGGTCAACCTCGACAACGAAACCATCTATGAAAGATTCCGACAAGGCAATCATCCAATGACGAAGATCAAACTAAGGTAGTTTTTGACAAGAAATAACTAATCAAAAGAGCAAAAGCGCCCCTAAAGAAGAAAGGCGCCCTTGCTCGCTGAGGCCTTAAAATGATTTTCAGGAACTGAGACACCAGCCATCCTTTTCAGGACTGAGTTGGTCACCTGATGAATCGTCAAGCGTGATTATCCGACTTGTCAATCAATGAGGAGATCAAATCAGAGCACGGGAGGTCTAAATAAAAAGTTGACGAACAGACACTGAAAATTGACTAAGGCAAGTGCAAAAGCGCCCTTGCTGAAGAAAGGCGCCCAGTCTTCTGGAGCTTCAAACTCATTTTTTTGGCTTAGAGTTTCCCAGGCACATCTCTTCAGCACGAATCCAGCTCAACAGTGAATCTATCAACAGTTGCTCAGGATCAACTGATCAATCTGGAGCAAGGATCAAACAGAGGTCATTCAACATGGCAAAAATGATGAAAATCACTCAAACTCAAAAGGGACGCCTAAAAAGGTCAAAGGCAAGTTTGTTGACTTCAATTAAGATATTTTGGAGGCAAACTTGGCCAATTCACCCCATAATCAGTGGAAATCAACCTTTTGAACTCCAGATCAGGCCAAATCAGGCTTAGATCATGAGTTAGGCACCCAAACTTCAAGGATTCAGGCTTGAGTCTACATAAAGCAAATCTAGGCGTCCTTTTTCATTATTTCTTTGCAGGTTGAAGATTCAAAACAGCAAGAAGCTCTCATGGATGCCATTTTTAGATCTGGCAAGGGTTTTCAACAATTCAATATTTCTTGAAGATCAGAGGCAAAGGAAGATTTCTAATCAGAGACTGGATTCAGAGATAGATTTTCTCAAGGAGTCAGATTAAAAACTTCCAATCCATCTTTTGTCTACTTCCTCTTTTCTTGTCTTAGGCATTCTTGCATATCACACAAATCAGCAGACTACCACAAATTTAATCAACTAAGCAAATTCAGAATAATTTTCCAGTGAAACCCATCTTGTCAGATTTTCCAGAATCAGCAAACTTGTTGCCCCTATTTTTGGGGGTTTTTCCGAAAAAGTTTCAGAATCAAAATTCTGAGAAACTGGGTTTGTTCAACATTGAAGCACGAACAAAACCCATGTGCCAGATTTTTTCCGGATAAATACTTCTCGGCAGGGCGCTATTTTTAGGGGTTTTCAAAAATTGTCAGAACAGGGTCAAGTGTGCAGTCAATTTTTAAGTTATTCAGGATGCAGTACTCTCAAGTACAATACAAGACCAAGACGGCCTTGTACCATGATTACCTAAAAACGACTAACACGAACTTACATCAAGTAAACCCAGCGGTTGATACAGAAGACTCGGAGGGCATGAATCAGATCATGTTATAGAACATAGAGGAGTCTGGATTGCTTCAAGCTGCGTCCATCCCCATCACATTATAGATTGTGGAGCTTGTAATTGCTTGCATTAAGCATTACAATCCTACAACAAGAGAAATCAAATCAATGGATGGGATGATAATCTGCAATTTAAAGCCAAAGGACGTAGAAAAATGTTTTGATACTCCACCATGTCCTACCAGCAGGGTCATATCAGTTATAAAATGCGACAAAGCATTCGAAGCAGCCAAGAGCAAATGCCAAGAAATAATGGTAGAAAAATGGCTGAAAGTGAAAAAGGCTAACTTGCCTAAGTTGGTTGGGCGAGGAGAATGCAAAGATGAGTATGCAATGTTAATCACTCTACTCAGCAAAATCACTAGGACGACAATCAATTTCAATCGTGGATGTATTATGTCATTGCAAAAATCATCAGCAAGAGGGAACATTACGACTGGGCCACTCTAATCAGTGATACACTTCACCAACAAATTACCAAGTTTCTAGAAGCTCATAGGTTCTACATGTGTTCTTACCTAGTGTACCCGATTGCCTTCCAAGGCGAGTTCAGGATATTAAAGAATGTGGGAACCTTTGGTGTGCAGAAGGTTCATGAACACTTTTCACGTCTTGAGTTTACTCAAGCAGAGCGACACTTCAAAAGGACAAGTGACCTCTTCATCATGCACATTGTACGAGATCTAGACCATGAGATGCACGTACGTATTTCACAAGCAGCCAAGGAGGCAATGGTGGACTGGGCGGATTGGTTTATCCAATTCCCTACCTTCACCTACATACGCGTGTACGACTACATTGGTCACCCCGCCATGATGCCACGCTACCCTTCAGATAGGGTAGTTTTCATGGAATTCCTAAGGCAATTATCCGAAGTTCACATTCACTTGCGCTTGAAGAAGAAGCCAGCTATGAACTTTCCCATTGAAATGGGACTCTATAGATGCAAGTCAGCGGCAGATGCCAAGCTGATGAGCTAGGAAACGGTGAGGCTTAATCTCAAGTACCTCATTGAGAGAAAGTCATATGATCCCAGAGGCCTCTATGCAATGCATCTCGAGCAACGCTCATCACATGAATCTTTTATGGAGGATTAATGGGTCAATTGTGACGATGAGTATGAAGTGCGAAGAAGGAATTATAGCAGGTTCAGGCTCTCACAAGTTGTTGACTTTATGTCAGAAGACATCGAGGGCTTATCTAATGATGAAGGGAAAGTCATTCTCCTCTCATTCTTCGTAGATTCAGTTGGCTTACAACCACTCCCAAGAGTGGATTGGTACATGAAGGATAACCCATCTATAGAGGAGAGGACAAGTAGAGTTGTCAAAAATAGTCAACTCTACCTCGACAGCAAGAAAACAAGGAAGGTGGTACCTCCCAGAATAGAGCCGCCACAGGTTCAGTCTACACCACCTTCCACGTCAAGAAAGAATCCCAGGCAGAAGCAGTGGTGCAATCTCCCCAAAGGGATGAGAATGGAAAGGCATACAAGGCCAAGAACACAGGGGATACACGTGGAGACAGCCACACACAATCCCGAAATAGTCATGGGTATTGCTACCCCAGAGCCAATAATAGAGACAGCGGCGGCGGCGGCAAAAACGATGCTTGTAATAGAAACAGAGCGGCCTACATCACCACCATCACAGCAATCACAAGTCCCCATCGACTTGGACTCACCACCGAGAGACGTCACCCCAACACAGTCTCATACTTCGAGCATTCAAGGGCCCCATATTCCTCCTCCTAGCGAAGCTAGCCGAGATTCTATCTGGCTTGAGGGTTTCCTAGGCAGGAAGAGGCAAAGGCCCTCCTATGAGCTTGACTTCACAGAATTTGACCATGTCCCACAAGACATGCCAGCGAAGAAGTTGAAGAAGCATGTTCATGTGGAAAGGAATGCAGAATGTGAGTTCATCATAGAGACTGTTGCCCCACCAGAAGATAAAAGCATACATGAGGTACAAGTGGAAGACTTCACATTGTCTAAACTTAACCTCAGAAAGACCACACAACAGGTGGAGGCAGACCTTCTCATAATCGCCTCGATGAGTGCCCAAGAAAGGATGGCCAAGGATGGAAAAGACAAAGCAACCTTAAAGGATGAGAACCAACAATTGAGGTTGTACATTTCCAACTTGATCCAATGTACCCCGAACGTCTCGGCCTTACCACAAGAATTGTTGGATCTTCCCACAGCGCAGAACCATCAGGAGCTGATGACATATCGAAAACATTTGAAAGATCAAGTGGAGGAATTTGTTCTCAAAGGGCAATGTATACTGGAAAATCTGTACTAGTTACGGGATAGAGCACATGGACTCCGTGTGGAGATTCAGCAATGGGAGCAAAGAATAGCAGAAAAGAGGCCAAGTGATGAGATCACAATTGCAGACTTGCAATTGGCTTATCAGTCAATCTACTCTGATGAAAACAAGCAACATTTGTTTGCTTGGAAAGAACAACTGGCATACAAGGTGAAAGCCTATGATGCCCATTCAGTACAATTGATTGACTACTGACGGGTTGTCGAAAATATTATCAACTTTGCAAGAACGTTGGTAATATCTTTCCCTCGCATAGAATATCAGCACAAGGGAGGAGAATACATTGAGATGGCTACGGTGCAAAATCAGTTCAGAGATGTCATCTGCAGCACCTTCCTTGATGATCCAAGTGGTTGCAAGTTGGCCAAGGTGGCGGCTTTGTCTACCAAGTTCGATGAGGCAGCTACCCAGTGTATAGACTTCCAGCATCAGCTCACGACAGGCGAAGTAATGCTAAAGCGCCAAGTCATCATTCTGCAAAGCATTAACTACCCAGAGGCTGAAGAAGTCAACGAATGGATAGAAACAATGTTGACTAGTGGTGAGTTGTAAAGGCACCAAAAAAGGATGTCCTACCCTCCAAATGGCATTTATGATACTTGAAGTTAACTTGATGCTTCTTTCCAAGTCAACTCAAAGAGACATTAAATGTAATTGGAGTTAACTTGATGCCCCTTTCCAAGTTAACTCCATATCCAACAAATCATGCATTGTCAAATCCCACTGATTAAGGATGTTTAATTAACTTCCATAATTTATGGATCTCAGATCTCCACTAAACGTGGATGTCTATTTTGGAGGCATACTTTGTATTAAAGTTCACCTTTTGTTTAGTTTCAGTCAACTGAAGTAGTTTCTAGTTGACTCTTTGTTTAGTTTCAGTTAACTAGAGTAGATTTCCTGTTAACTGTTTGTTCCCCCTTTTTAAGAATAAATCTTGCTTAATTGATTGGCAAGAACTGTTTGTTAATTCAAAGAGATTTTAGGGTTGCCTACTCCTTTGAGTTCTATAAATAAGAGCCTTGGGTTCATTATTTGTTTAACCTTTACTTACTATGCAAAATTTTTGTGCCATTGTTGCCACAAGTTTGAAAGTGATTATTTGTTCACTCTTGGATGAGAGTTAATTGGTTTGATGAGCAATTGTGCATGATTTTGTGCCTTTGCATGTCCCTATCTTTGTAACTCGTTGAAGAGATTTAAAGAAGAAAATCAGAATGCGCTTGCATTTTAATCCAAAGATTTGAGTCTTTTCCACGTTTTGTGTTAAAATAGCTCATTGTTTCATTTCCCTCCTCGGATAGGGGTTCCTCCTCCTGGGATATTTGTTATCAAAAGTTATCGTGTGATATTGTTTAATGGATTGACTTTCAACCTATACTTCGGACAGGGGTTCCTCTTCCTTAGCAAGTTTGTTGGCCAAAACATCATAATTTGTTGTTTCTAGTAAGTTCTTTCCTAGCCCATACCTCAGATAGGGGTTCCTCCTCCTTGGCAGGTCTCAGATCCAACTTACCGTGAAGAGTGTTTGCTTGTATAAAACCCTATCCCAACGTATATCCGAGAGTTCAGAGCCTTGGCCATATTCTAAGGAGACGGCGGATTCAAGTGATCCAACCATCCATTCCCACTCCTATGCCCTCATGCTCTATATATCTTGAGGAGATAGGATAGATTAAAAGCTAGTTTAGACGTAGTTAAGATCTGCAGAAACCAGAGAAAAGCTTAGCTACGGCGCATTGTGTTTGTGCACCCTTGTGTCCTACC
>VDFB02129937.1:0-123012 GCA_007258455.2 Sequoia sempervirens
ATGATCTTACAGAACAGATGGGACAACTGGCATCAGAATCAAAACCCTTAAATTTGTAACTCTAGGCTTGGATAGATGTGGAGGTATATCTAATATTTTTTGTAATTTTAGTTGGAAATATATAAGATATCCACAAAAGATTGCATATGTTTTCTGGATGAGAGGTTTAAAAACAAAACGCAAGCAATTTTTACTCTTGGTACACAGATTTTAATATCATTCCTCTCTTAGGCATTTATAAAATGGTTTCAAGGAGTGTCACAAAGAGTCCTATTTGATGGTTGTAGCTGCAATACAAGCTTGAATTCCTACCTCAGTAGAAATGGAGTTACAGTTCCCAAATTCCCATCTCAACAGAAAGGTAGACTAGACTAAATAATTTCTATGCAGACAACTTATGAAGTCTGAACCACTTACTTCAGAAGATACACATAATATCAAATAATGAAAGCTATTTCTGCTCTCTCTTGTCCCTAAAACTGCATTTCTTGGGTTAACTATTATAGAATACTAACAATTGAGAGATTTCATCACCATTACCTTCTTTCCTCAAAGCAAAGCATTTCAATTGTGATGCAATAATTAAGAGAGAAAATAAGATGCATGTTACAATGAGTTTCTTTGAACAGGGAGCCAAAGGAAGTTGGGGGATGTCTCTTCACCATCTTGGATGGCTGGAGACTCACCACCACTAGAATGGATGAACGATTGTCCCCTTTTTTTGTACTGTTTTTTCATGATGTTTTGTTTTAAATTTCTTTGGAGTTGGCAGGGAGGGGGTGGAAGCAAGGCCGCAAATTTGTTTCTTCATTTGTGTTCCTCTTTAATGGCCCTCAGACAAAGTAGGCAGTACACGGGCATTTTCTTGGCATTTTGTCTATATGTCCCTCCAAAAATATGTGGGAATATGTTCCACTCCCATGGAGGTGTCCTCTTGTAGGCCACTTGTAATCACTAGGATTTCTATATAGAAAAAAATATTTATTTGAAATGTAATGTCCTTTAGTTTTCTTGAGAACTAATATCAATCTTGAAGAGTAGAGTCATCAATAAGAGACAAACTTGCCATTTTTTTAGTTATTGATGTATATTGTTACCAGAATGTAAGCTACTTATGGCCATAAATTCAATTAAAGCTAAAAAGTAAAAAGTAAATAAAAATAGTAAAATGGCACTCAATCAAATGATCTTTTTGGTACAGATAAATGCGAATTAAAATTTTGTTGATAACAGGGTCTCTTATACTAGAGAGTCCGAGACTATTGTCAGAAGTAATAAGATGACTATTGTCTGGTATATGAAGTATCAATCAAAATAAAACGGTTGATACATCTAATAACATATCTTGATAATACCGTAGAACAAAATATATTATGCTAAAATAATCAGGTAACAAGCAGTTAAATTATTGGTGAAGATTAAATCGTGACCTATACAGGTAATAAGAAATGTTGTTTTGACAATATTTTGCTACCTATTCTATTAGCAAGTGGATATTATTAATGTTTAATTGGAACGAGCATTTGGTGATTGTTATGGCTTATTGGCACTTCAACTCAAGGTCAACACACCTTAGGGCATGTCTTGTATGTTAATGATGCAAAGGTCGCTTGTTTGTCTGCAACTTCATATGTTCTTAACATTAGAAGTTGTGTTTTCTTGTTTCTGATGTGTTTCCTTTAACCCTAGGTTATGGTGGTTCATGGTGCCCAATGTATATGTAAATTTATTGATTAGAGATAGATATGGACTTGTTTGATAATACTCCATCATTAGGATGACGTCTGATACCATTCTTTAGTTGAGAATTCGTAGGTTACCCTTGGCACATATTTTGTAGTTAGTGTGTTAATTAGGTCTCTGGTATTACGAATGTGAAAGCAATCTAATGTACTCAGCACACACGGTTACTGATTACTGATTATCTTGGTCTGACTCTACCAGTAGCAAGATCATTATTGTGGGTTTGGGAGCAATTTCAGCAACATCATACTCGTTTACAGAATTTAATGTATTCTCAGGAGGGATTTATGCTTTACGATTCAAAAAACTGGAGTGCATATATAATTATGGCTTCACACACATAGAAAGCGAAATGGCCAATTAGTACTGACATCAAGGTTACGTTAATTTGAAAGCTTTTGTACATAACAAAAATCCCCATGAAGAAATGTAGAAATGTATATTTATTTCAGAAAACACCTACCAGAAGCATCAAGTGTTGGGAATGACGTCGATTAAAGAAGATTGATCAATGGGAAGATGGATCGGCTCATTCACTTACGCAGATTCACACTTGCTGTGAAGTTTGGATCCTTCTTGGCACTGAGCTGGAACATGTGGCACAGAATGCTGACGCTAACAGTGAACTCCACACTTATATCGTTAGTGGGAGGGGTGCTTTTGACCGCACCTTGCAGTGGTGCTAGTGGAATGCTAGGGGTGCTGCTACTGGACTCCACAAGGGTCTGCTTTTGTAGGACTGGACACGTGCTACCTGACAATGGGGAATAAACTTGCCGAATTGAGCTATGGATTGGATTAATGGTATTTTTCTATAACCTGACGAGGTGTGAGATAAGTAAGCAGGAATAGACACTGACTTAAACCACCAAGCTACTGTCACCTATCGACTATCTAAAGAGGCCTCTTTTGTCCTGTAATTGCATTCGATTCTTTATGTATTTGGCAACATCCTTTGAGTACACAATTAGATGTTATAGCTTCACCCTAATCATGGCTTTTTGTTAAGTATTTAGGTTTTGAAGCTTTCTGGTGTCAATAAAACAGGTTAAACTGGTTTTTGATCATGTTAAATGATTACTTACGTGACAAAAAATTGAAAAGCAGCATAATGATCAACTCTGAATGGCCTATCCCGTATAGCCTTGGGCATAATCAGATATGCGAGCTCATCTTGCTTGGCCACGAAGAGGTAGAGCACTACTATGTTCTGCATTTGGTGTTCATGAGTTCTATATAAATTTCAAACTTTGTTTAATTTGTTTGCAAATCGGAAGGACATTGACTATATTGCAATTGTAAGATGTTCTACTACTGTCTTACTATTTGTTTTTTCAATTTGATACGAAAGTCTTTTTCTAGCTGAGATCAGAAATATTCATATAAGTGCACTGTAATGTTGCATGAGACGAATGCTAGCATCCCTGACAATAAATACAAAGCTATAGAAGATCTTGAAGGTGATACTAGGAGGTAGTGTTGATGGTGGTGGTGGAAGTTGAATGGTCTTCCTCTATTGTCATCTTCCTCTTGGTGTCATTGGTTTTCTTGGTTGTAATTTTATTTCTTTTGTTTTTTTTTTTAAATTTGAATCTGGGGTCTCTTTGGTGGGCGGGGTTGAGATTTTTTTTAAAGATCGGATATTGTTCTTTGGTTTGTCCACTACTCGAGAACCGTTGGTACTTAATTAATTCCAAGGAGTTGTGTTTGTTAATGGGAAATTTTGAGGTTTTAATTAATTCCAAGGAGTTGTATTTGTTGGTGCTATTCAGATGGAAGGAATGGAAGTTTCGAGGTTGAAGGCAAGAGTGACAGTGGTGGTGGTAAATCCTGTAGGATGCATCGGTATTGGTGATGACCTAGTGGTAGCAGCAGAATCTCTAGATCAGGCCGTTTGAGCACAGAGCAAAGGATAAAGGTAGGAAAGGTGAGAATTCAGTTACCCCTCCTTTGGCTCCTAATGAAGAGATGCTTGGGTTGTTGGAAAAGGAGGAGTGTAGACTTAAGTCAATTGGTATTTTCTTTGTTTGTTTGAATCTTGACGGGTGACCTCTGAAGTTTTTTGCTGACTGGTTGGCGTTTGTTTGAGGGAAGAAAGCTTGGGTTGTATGTTTCTCTTTGCCAAATGTTATAGAAAGGTCTATTTTATTGTGCCTTACGAGTTCGGTATGCGAAAAGGGATCTTGGAATATTTTTAAGTCTTTGTTTCTTGTTTCTGCTTGGGATCCTATCTTAAACTTGGAAGAGGTGGTGTTGAAATCCTCACCTAAATGGGTTGGTTGTGTTATGTGTCCGTCTCTTTTTTTTTACTACGTCAATTGTTAAAGCTGTTGCGTGATGTTATTAAAATGGAGGTTTCTAAAATTTCGCTTCCTCACGAATGCGAGTGTAAAGTTTTTGAATGTTGGTATTGTTCTTTCGGATTTAATTTCAGTTCCCTTGCAAGATACCTTTTAGGGAATTAAATTGAACTATTTGTGGGGGGGGCTTTTTCTACTATGAAAGAGATGGCCTCATTTGAGGCCGTCCTCTGTTGATATAAATATGATTAATTAAAATAATTGTGAAGAGATTTTACCTCCTCAAGTTGTAAAAAAGGATTTCGAGGAATATGTGGTTATTCTTATTGTTCCCATCGTGGAATTTGGTTTGTATTTGCCTTTCTGACTCCTCTTTCTCTTTGTCTTTGACGCTTGAAGTTAAGGATTGGAAAATCCAGGGCCTTGGCTAGTTCTTGTAAACAAAATATTGCTTTACGTGGCCTTGCTAAAGGGTCGGGTTCTAAAATTGGTTTTACCTTAATAAATAGTAAACAGGGGTTTAAAATATAGAAACCAATTTATCAAATGGCGGGGTTGATTTGGTTTGGGGAAGTGATAATGGGGTTTCAATGGATGAGTGCAGATCTGTGTCTTCTCAAGTTAGGGATAAAAATAATGACATTACTTAATTATTTGTGAAAATTAAGGGGGAAAACATTCTTCCCTCTAGTTAATCCCTTTCCCTCTCTTTGATTTTGATGAAAGTGTTTAAGCTAGAATATTAGAGGTGAGAAAAGAGCAAATCTTAATATTTTGTTGCGTTAAGAAGTTAAATCTGTTGATGTTATCTAGGAGGAGCTTTGAAAGTGATTTCACCAAACTCTATGTCTTTTCATCTGAACATATTAAAGGGATGGTGTGGGTTTGTATTCTTTTGAATCCTTTCTTGAGGAAGTTTGCTGTTAAGTCATGGTTCTCCCTCTTGCAAACTTGTCTAGATTGAGTTGAATTTAATGGCAATAATTTTGGCATTTGTTGTTTGTATGCTGGACATGGATGTAATCATGGAGCAGATTTGTGGAATTGGTTGGCATTGAATTTGAAAAATATTCTTTGGATTATTGGTGGGGATCTTAGCATGGTTGAAAGTTGTGTGGATAAGGTTGGGGGCACTAAATTTTAGGGGGAAGGTAATGATTATTTTTTGGAATAAAATTAATAGGAAAAAGAATTGTTGATCCTTCTATGGATTGGAAAGGTGATAGTAAAGGAATTTGGTTTACTTGGTTTAGTTTTCAAAAGACAAGTTATTTTTTTTTTAGAATATAGACTTTTGGTAGATAAATCCTTGTTTTAACATCCCTCTTGTTCATGATACAATTTTTGAAAGTTATCCCTGCCACCTTGTATGATCATTATTATGTGGAGATTGGATTATTCCATATCTTTTGCCTCATGAAATCTTCTCCTTTTAAAGGGATATATAAATTAAATATATCTCATTTGTAGGATTCCTTATGTTAATACCTTGTATATTATTTGGATCTTGAAATTTCAACAAATTTTATGTAATAGATGGTGCAAAGCCATTGATTCTATTCATACCTTTATGAGAATTTTTGATAGGTTTAAAGCTAAAAATAAACCTGAGAGAGGCAAGAGGTTGCAAGAGAGATCAATTTTTGTTGAAAGTAAGTTGAGAGAGGTAGGAGGTTGCAAGAGAAATCAATTTTTGTTAAAAGTAAGCTTCAAGGCAATCTTTTTGATGTTAATTTTCAAAGTGAAGCTATGGATTTTAAACATCTTATAAAAGGGATATATAAATTAAATATATCTCATTTGTAGGATTCCTTATGTTAATACCTTGTATATTATTTGGATCTTGAAATTTCAACAAATTTTATGTAATAGATGGTGCAAAGCCATTGATTCTATTCATACCTTTATGAGAATTTTTGATAGGTTTAAAGCTAAAAATAAACCTAAGAGAGGCAAGAGGTTGCAAGAGAGATCAATTTTTGTTGAAAGTAAGTTGAGAGAGGTAGGAGGTTGCAAGAGAAATCAATTTTTGTTAAAAGTAAGCTTCAAGGCAATCTTTTTGATGTTAATTTTCAAAGTGAAGCTATGGATTTTAAACATCTTATAATGTGTAGTCACTTTTATAAAGCAAGAGAAAATAAAGCTGAGAGAGGTAGGTGGTTGTGAGAGAAATTAATTTTTGTTGAAAGTAAGTTGAGAGAATCCTTTCGATGTTAATTTGCAAAGTGAAGTTATAGATTTAAAACACGAGTAGAGCATACTCAAATATTTGCAAATTCAAATTTCTAAAGACTCACCAAGGCTTTATGATAACTAATGCCATAACTATTCGATGCCCAAATCGTTGTGAGTGGCTTATTTATAGCTTTGTAATGACTTGGAGGTCCGGTTACACCCAATATTAGTTGTACTAATAGGTAATTTACTTACTATACTTCAATCGACACGTCTTACTTTATTAAAGCAAAGGAGGAATATCATATTATTACAATCCTTGCTTTTATTACAATTTGACTTTTTTTGAAGTGGTTGACATAGGGGTCCACCATGTCTTCGTACAATTATTTTATTATGTGCAATATGTTGATCCCACCATGCTATGCTGTTGTCATTCTTGGTCCCACTTGATGATTCACCATCTACCAATGTTAGGTAGATGTAAACAAGGTATGTTGAATATATCATCGAAGTGTAGAACATACTGATGAGTAGGAATATTTTAGTTTCTTTGTAGTATATTGACCAGTCCGGGGGTGATACCATTCTCCTACAATCTGGGTATCAAGGTGCTGGATGATTCATTCAAGTTGGCTAGATGGAAAATACACTACAAGATATATGATATCTAACAATGATTCTTGAATAGTAGGAAGTAGCAACCTTGTAGGGAGTCACGTGGGATAAGAGTATCTGAAAAATACTAGGAAGTTCATCTACATTATGGAAACCATAAGGAAAATGAGTGGTAATATCCCAGAAAATAACGTAAGCTTCTTTGTATTGACAAATTAGATGCTTTAATACAACCAATTAGCCGTACATGAGAGCAAGAGATAGAATATGGATTTCTCTAATGCTTTGAAAAACCTATAAATGCCCCCAACCATCATTTTGGAATGCATGGGAAGGATTATTAAAGAAATAAGCTCCCAATATTTTATTTTGGCGTTCTTTTGGTAGTAGCTTCATTCTACATATGACAAAAGATTGGGGATCTTTAGGGAGAAGATTCCCTTTTGCATCAAATCTTCCAATCATATGAACAAAATGTTTCGTTTAAAGAAGATGATGGAATCTTATCTCTTTATGATTTCCCAAGATAAAATCAAATCTATAAAAATAAAAAGTTTTAAATTGACTTAGAAAATCTCAACCTAAGACAAGATCAGTTTCTATGCTTTCATTTTGCCAGAAAGAACATAGAGAACTGAATTCTTTTAAATAAACTAAGATATTATAAGCTTTTTGCCTCATAGTTCTTATAACACCAAGACCTTGCACAAAGATTTTCTGTTGACTCCAATATAATAAGGGAATGACATGACTTTTAGCTAGACTAATAGTGGATCCAATATTTATAAAAGCAAGTAAATTTTTGATTGGAACCTTCTAATTTGTTATATATATAACAGGTTTAAGAGGAAAAAACACGACTGCACATAAATTTTAATAGAAGGGAGGATACAAAGGAAAGATTGATAAAAAAAATAAAAGACTAAACATGTAATAAAAAAATAGAGGATCTATAGCTGTCTGAGCATACATAATGTGATTAGCGTCAGAATGATTATTTTGGGAAGATTCTTGCTCGACTTCTTGAATTTTCTCTTTGTGAAGGATAGACAAGAGTAGGTTCTTCATCAGTTCCTATTGTTTCTTCATCTTCTTCGACGCGGAACATCTTCCACAATTTTCACAACAATCCTCCGTATGCATATTATATTCTGTAAAAAGACTTTCTTGTTCAAAAGTAGGTTCTTCACGATATATAGCCTCACTATCATAAGAAGAATATCCACTGTCAGCATATGAAATGCATTCATTGCAAGTGCATGGAAAATTCCTTTCAAAAATCTTTGAGTCATCAGTAGGATTTGTATGAATTATATGAGTTTCACGAGGTGTTTATCACTGTCGAGTTGCTCTATGTGAGTTGAGATTTGAGCCTTTCATATTAGTTATTGTCTTTGTTATTGTTGTCTGTTGACACTTATTATGGATTGAGTATTGCTCTCTCATAAAACCCCTACAAGGTATCCCAGATCTGGTCTAGTAAATCATTATCTGAAAAATTGGTGAATATCAAAGAATTTTTTGACATCTTTGATGCATAATTCTTGAACTGTAGAATTTTGAGGATCCCATGCACTTTCGCCCTCTATTCCCAAGTCCTCATTTCTCTCGATTCCCCAACTTCTCTGCACTTCAAACACTTCATTCTTCTCAGTAGACCTTCAAACATTCCTAAGACTTTAGCATACATCCCCACTAAAATCTGAAACCTCTCCAGTTCCCTACAAGGCCAAAACTCCAACAAAGTTTAGCATACTTGTTCTCACCTACTCTTCCACCATTCTTGGACGCTTCTATAATCAACTTCAATGCACATGAATCTCAATGGCTCCTAGGTAGAATTTGCGGGCTATCCTCCACACTCTAGCATGTCACTGATTAGAGAAACAATTAATGTAAAGGACATTGCAGGCCATAAAATTTCTTCAATGCTCTTGTGGTATTGAGGGATGCATTTGAACACAACTTTGTGTTGTAGACCGAGAAAAGATGACGCTTGAACGGTATAGGCGTTTCTTGAAATGCCATAAATCTCATACTTCGGAGATTTTGTGTAGCATTTGCACTCTAGCACTTGGTTGCAATTTGCCAAGGAGATATAGAAGCCCAAAATTTCATTGTTCAAAGGTTTGATGGTTGATCGTTAATGAAGAAAGAGGAAAACTGAGTAGAACTAGAAAGTGTAATTTTGCAAAAAAATTCTAGGGTTTCAATTTCCAGCATAAGGTAAAATTATTTTTGCATTGATCTAGGTTCTTTCCAAATTTGTAATGAATATGATGCATATATTTGAACTTAGATTGTCTCCATGTGTACTGTTTTCATTTCTGAATGTAATGCTAATTAGTTGGTCAACTAAAAAATAATAATTAAAATAATAATTTTTTTGCAAAGCCTTTGTAAGGTATATTTTCAAAACAATAAAATAAATGTTTAATTTTATTCATTAATTATTAAGTTTTCTTTTCACATGTATGTATAGAATCTAGTTTATGTATGCATTTGAAAAGATATGGTCTTCAATGATATTTTCATTAAGGTTATCATAAATGGTTTTAATCATTACATTTTCTATATGAATTTAGTGAATATGTTGCCCAACTGATATAGACACTCATTTGCCTTAATTTCAACCTCCCATCACCCCAACACACCTAAAACATCAATTTTAAACATCTTTTCAGTTTGTGCTGATCTAATGTGGCCCAAAGGTCCCTAGTTCTAACACTAGGAACTTTGGGTTTGTTTTAATCAAATTTTGTTTTTGCAAAGGGTCTTAATTGTTTATGCAATTCACTGTAAGATGATTGGGAAGAAAGTGTAAAGTCATGAATGAATAAGTTCGAGAGAAATTGACTTTTATGAGAAATCTTAAATTTTTGTTTAGTGAATTGAAATCCACTTTGTTTATTGGATGTTTCAATCATGAGATTAACATGAGTATTTATGACCTAACTTTGGTAAACTAACCTATAAAACTAGAGAACTAACATGTTGTGTAGGGAAATAATTTCTCCTTGTTTTGATAAAACCTAGGTTATTTTTAAGGAATGTTTTAGGGTAGGTGTCTTGCTATGCTCCTATGATCTCGAGCATTGTAGATAGTTGTCAAGATTAGATTGAAGGATACGTGTTAGTTTAACATAATTTATTATTCATATTATGTGCAAATCTTTTTGTCTAATAAAAGGAGCTCCCTAGAATCTCTTACCCCAACCCTTGCGTGATGTGACCATTCTTGCTTATTCTTTCACAATTCATGTCAAAATATGAAATTATCACCCTTTAATATAGGATGATGAAATCCATTATGGAGATATTCACATTCTTAACATTGTGTGAAGAACCACTGTTGTTATGTTAAGATAACTCTAAACATATGTTTTCCAATGTCTCTCTTTTGTTATAAATGCTTGATTAACTCTAGTCACAAATATATTTTCTTGAATGCAAGAATTACTAGTTATTCCATCTTGATTAATTAATGAATGAATTGTTGGTGTGAATAAATGTCTTGTACCTAGCCAATTCACTTACTAGGTAATTAGGGGACATATTCACATGTTAAGTTTACTTAGGATATCAGATTCTTTTTAGAAGTCTTAGTTGGCTTATCTAGAACTTATCTTATTTAGCGAGTATTGCTTGATTTCTAGGTGATGTTAGTTGTCTCATGTTATAGGATTAAGACACTTGTCATGATCTTGTCTAATCCTATCTATCAACCTTGCTTTTATAAGCAAGGCATCTCATGTACATTTGCATTCAAGCTTATTGAAGCATATTCAATCATTGTTCAATCTTGCATTGTGAAACAATCTTTCTTGCCATTCTCTCTCTTGTGGAAGTGGTTTTGGTCTAGCAACTGTTCCTGGGGGTGTTGGGGAGTCACCATTTACTCCCACATGAATAATGAAGGAACATAATTTTTTAACACTTGATTTAGACCCTAAGGAATATTAATCCTACTAAATGAACAATTTTGTTCCTTGGGTTAAATAATTAAATTACAAGTTGCTTAAACTTATTTTGTTTACCTATACCTTTCAAGTTTGAACTTCTCTTGTTTTCATAGTATTGATAGAACTTAATTTTTGTCTCACAACAACAAAGGTCTTGGTTATAAATTTGAAAACTAAGGCTCATGAATGTCTTATTTTGTTTAACCTTAAGTGATTTTTGTAGTAAGAAATATTTCTTCAAGTTAAGTTAAGTTGGTGCTAAGGTAAACTCAAGTTGATAATTAAGTGAAGGGTTTCCTCAAAAGGGTAATAGGAGTCTATGATAAGTAGTTGGTTTAAAAATGTCAAAGGTATTATCTCAATTAGGAAAATGAAATAACTATTGCAAGAGTAAATAAGGAAATCAAAATGAGATTACAGTACAATCAAAATAAATTTTAAAATTTGAGTTAAGTAAATTGGAAAACCATTAATTTGTGTAATACACTAAAGTAGATGTGCTTCCCTAAATATTTTTAAATATTTCCTTTAAATTGTTTTCAAATTAAAATTGAATTATGAAAACTACTTAGTTAAGTTGTTGATTATCAAAACATATAACTCTTTAGTTATAAAGTATCATGTGTATTAATTTTTTTGTAGAACAAGATTGTTCATAAAATTATGATTGTTTTTGACTTAAGAGGCAATGAAAATAGAGATTGGGTAGATTCATAATTTATTGTGATGTCTTATGGAAACCCAGTGAATGTTGTGTTCACGACTAAAGTATGAGATACATGGTATCCAACTTGGGATGAGGGTATGGTGGACATCTAGGATGGTCTATCTATGTGTACCCTTGTGATAATTATGTTTGATGTGAATATGGAATGTTGTTAAATGTTATTGATCATGTTTGTCTATGTTGGTGTATTCCCTAGTGTCGACTGTTCTAATTGGAGAAGGGTCCGCTAGCATAACTAGGGGTTGAGAAAGAACCATTCATTGGAATATTGTGATTTTTCCTTGATGTTGTCCTTGAGCTAGACAAAGGACTGATGTTAGAAGATTATGATTTCCCATGGACATTGACCTGGATCTACTTCCCTACTTAATAGGACCACACTTGTTGGTCCATAGTGCAAAACATTTTTCCCTTGAGTTTTGTATCCCATGGGTTGAAGATGGGCCTTTGTATGCCATATTGTTGGTTTCATTTTGCTTTGGCTACATAAATTGGAAATTCAGTGGCATGGTATTGGATACAGTTACAGATTCATGGCTATAAGATATCATCATGTTCTATTTGTATAAGGGTTAAGTTTAGCTGATATGGATCATGTTGGTGTAGGTTTTTATTTTTCTAGTGGGTTAATTTAGTTTCCCTTAGTCCTAGGTTTTTCCTAAACTAAATTAGGCTTGCTTAGGATAATAAAGTGAGTTTATTATTTAATAACTAGGAGATAAGTGATGAGGTGTCCCCTTCCTTAAAGGGTGGAACCATTTTCCACTTTTGGTGGCATCCCCCACTTTTGGTGGTCCATCTCCACTTTTTGTGGTTGATTCCTATTGGTTGTATTTGCCACCTACCTCCTCTTCTAAGTTATGTATAAACTCACTACCTAGCTTGTATTTGCATCCATTATTGCAACACTCTTGCATCCATTCATCCTCTTGCATTGTTGCATATTTTGGCATACATGCACCTTGATGCATGCAACCAATATTTTGCATCTTTGCATTGTATAAAGCAATCTTGGAAGCTCTTAATGCAATTTTGTCATATTGACATTGCATAATCTCTCGGAGTTCTGGTGTACATTCTTTATGCTTTTCCAGTTTATATAGCTTTGATTTTCTCTTAAAAAGTTCCTTGGATTATTCAACTTCTTTCATATTTCTAACATGGTATAAGAGATTTTATTTTGAGAAATCTAAGTTCATAGATTCCTAATTAAAAGATTGAGTTTCTTGTAAAGATCTTGTAAATTCCCGTATGCTTTTCTCTTGCATTTTAAATGATATGGAGAATTAGAAAGGATTTGCAATGATCTAATAACCTCTTCATATTGCATATATGTTTTGTGAGATCCAGGTGATTGCAACATTTTTGGTTATACTGGAAGCATTTGAATGTTCCAACGCGTCCAGAAGGCTCAAGAAAGTCAGATTTGGCTTTTGTTTCATCCAAATTGGAGATTATTTGATAAAGTTGCAAATGGGGGTTTGAAGCTCAGATTTGCAAACAACTTTTTATTGGAGTATTTTTTGCCCAAACGGACCTTGCCATTGCGTTCTGAAGGTTTAAAAACCCTTATTCTCATATAAAAAAATTCTATTTTAGACGAATTTGATTTTTGGAAATTTTTTCTTTTGCCAGGGGGTCGTCACTATAGGCAAAATTCAGCCTATTTTTTAAAAAATCCATAATTTTTCACCACAGTGTTTGTTTTCTGCAAACAAGATATCGTTGGAAAGTTGGAGACGAGCGCTTTCCATCTACAAAGGTTTTAAAAAGAAGTTTTTCCATTTTTTGTCATATATTGCAGGTTGATGTTTTTTTCTTCAACGAGCCATAACTTTCGCCCCAGAGCTCCATTTTTTTGGAAATGAATAGGTGTTGGAAAGGTATTGAAGAGAACTACACAACTATAGAGCTAAATTTTCCATATTTTATCTCAGATTCATTATGTATCAGAATTTATAATTTTGGTCATTGTGGGCCTATTGAGCATTGTATCTTGGAAAAGGCTTTATAAATGAACTAATCATAAAGTGCCAATATTGTAATATCTTGGGGATGATTTCCGAGACTAGTGGAAGGGGGGGGGTGTCTCTTGATGTATTTTTTTTGCATTTACTTAAAGTTGCTTTTTTGTACCAATCTTGGGGAATTACAAACAATTTGTAATCACAAACTAAGATAAAGTTTCATTTATGGGGGTGTTAAGCATGCCTCTTAAAAAATATTTCCATCCTTTTGTTGTCAAGCTAAATTTAGAGAACTATTTGTCTTGGAAACAAGGGATAAATAATTATTTCCTTGAGTAGGATCTACTAACCTATCTCCTTGGACTCGTTCCGAAGCCAAGTGACTATAATCAGAAGAATGTATGGTTTAACAATAATGACATGGTCTATGGACTAATATGTATTACTATTTCTGAGGATATTTTACATCATGTAGAGCATAATGAGTGCCCTTTCACTGCTTGGACCATCATTCAACAGTTGTATGGAGACATTGGATCTTCATCTGAAAGTGATGTTTCCTTAGAGAACCAAGCTATTGTGGATGATATTGAGACTTGTGTTTTCCCATCTTGTGTGGATGATCAATTCATTGATACCCCATCACCATCTACTGTTGCTACTTTAGATTCTAGTGTTGCTTCTTCAAAAGTTTCTAATGATTCTTTGCAACAGGAAATTCATTGTCTTTTAGATTCAACTTGGGATGATCTCTTGACAGGTATTTCAGACTTGTTTATGTAGACACATATTACAAATTTGAGAGACACTATTGATGATATTCATCTTCTCTTCAATGAAGTTGATTCTTCTTCAATTGTTGGAAGGGAACACTTTGACCCTCTTGTTTATTCTCTACAAGATCATTCATCACAATTTGACATGAGTGTGGATACTTTGGATCAACATTTGGAGGATACATCTTCATAGGAGATACTTGAGTCTTTGGATGGTGTTCTACATTTGTATCTAGTAGATTTTGATTTGTCATCTTCAGCAGTGTGGCCTAGAACACCTGATTTGACTGTGGCAAATTTCAACATCGACACAGGGACACTCAAGCCAAGTTCAGAGACTCCATACATCTTGAGTTTTCTTCCTACAATTTCCTTTCAAGAGTGGGGGGATAGCTCACATACACCTTTAGTTTTGTTTCTTCCTAAGGGGAGGAATGTTGTTCGATGATCGTGGACCATCAAGTCTACATCCAGTTTTGAGCATCTACCATTGGATCTCTTTGGGGGGCTTCTTTGTCCTTCCACTTCATTTCTCTCTCTATTAATGGGGGGTGTACTTTTTTGTGGGATGGGGCTTCTTCTTTGGGGGGGAATTTTATATGTACATGGGAACCTAACATGGCTTCATTTGTTGGGACCCATCATCTTTTGCATCCTCCTAAGATGTGCTTAAGGGGGGTGTTGGTGTATATTTTTATTTTCCTAGTGGGTTAATTTATTTTCCCTTAGTCCTAGGTTTTTTCTACACTTAATTAAGTTTGCTTAAGATAATAAAGTGAGTTTATTATTTAATAACTAGGAGATAAGTGATGAGGTGTCCCCTTCCTTAAAGGGTGGAACCACTTTCCACTTTTGGTGGCATCGTCCACTTTTGGTGGTCCAACTCCACTTTTTGTGATTGATTCTTCTTGGTTGGATTTTCCACCTACCTCCTCTCCTAAGTTCTATATAAACTCACTACCTAGCTTGTATTTGCATCCATTCATCCTCTTGTATTGTTGCATACTTTGGCATACATGCACCTTGATGCATGCAATCATTATTTTGCATCTTTGCATTGTATCAAGCAACCTTGGAAGCTCTTAATGCAATTTTGTCATATTGACATTGCATAATCTCTTGGAGTTTTGGTGTGCATTCTTTATGCTTTTCCAGTTTATGTAGCTTTAATTTTCTCTTAAAAAGTTCCTTGGGTTATTCAATCTATTTTAGATTTCTAATAGATCATAGGTAGTGTGGGAAAAAAAGAGTAAATTAAATGGAAATGGTTTTAACTTTATCACCAAAAATTTACAATAGAGCATATAAAGAAATAAAATTCAAAAACCATAGCCGACTGAGAAAAGTAGAAAATTTAACAACTACTGCAACAAACGGGCTTCAAACTTTCTAGAAGTGATGTTGTATGCTTCCAAACCCTAGCTGACGAGCAGTGAACCAAGAGATAGGAGTTTTTTATGATTTGGACAAGCAGGGCGAAAGGGGTAATGGGCCTGCTATGAGGCTCAAGGAAGAGGCAAGACAAGTTGCTTGGGAAAAGGGTGAATCCCAGTTTGAAGAGTTTGTGATGCAAAATGAAGGAGTTGTGTCATGCCCAGCAGAGAAGAGCATGGACTTGAGAGATGAAAATGTTGTCAAATCTTATGAACATCCCAAAGAAGACACAGGAATAGCCACTGATAATGATATGGGGGAATCTACTCATGAGGAAGTAGGTAAAACATTAGAATTTATGCTTCCTGATGATGTGATTGATTGCATTGTTGAATGCTAATATAAATTTGTGATTTTATTTTTCTTAAGGGGGATACCGTCTGAATCTGAGTTCTATAAATGGGCTAAAATTAACTAGAAAAATAGGGGCTGGGAAATAGAGGCCCTACGAGGGTTAGTGAAAGGTTATGCAAATTTAAGTCTACTGATCATGCCCAGGCCGTGTTGCAATATAGTATTTGGGTTATCTGTGGTCAAGTCTGTTATCTCCAAGAATGGACACTATATTTTCACCCTGAAGGTCCTTCAAGATCTAAGTACCCAATGTGGTTAGAATTTCCTTTTTTGAATCTAGCATTGAAGCCATTTCTAAAGGAAATAATTAGTTAGCTTGGAAGAGTTTTATGGTGTAAAAACAATACTGATAAGTTTGCTAGTCTGAGAGTGCACCCAAGGGTTTGTGTGGAAATGAACCTCAACCAACAATTACACGAAAACATTAAACTGATAGGTATAGGGTTTGAGGTTTCTCATCCTATAGTTTACTTGAACAAGCCTAATGCTTGCTTCTTTTGCAGACAAGAGGGCCATTTGATAAGAGATTGTCCTAATAGGAAAAAATAATATTTTCAGACTTAAGGATTAGCTGCTCCTATTTCACAACAAACTCAAATTCCCTCTTAGCCAACTGTAATGCCCACATGATCTCCTCATTTGCATCAATGGGCCAAAGTCCATTAAGAAATTATTAATAACAATTATGTTGTAAATGTTTCCCCTTCTTTTAAAGATGTTACTATGATTGATGGGTGGTGTATGGTTAGGAAAAGGAACCCTCAGGGATTTCCGAGGCCCAAAATGGTGTTAATAATTCTTATAATTACTCTTTTGCATCACCCTTCCATAATGTGAGTTCTCTTGAGAAAAATTCACCATATTTACCTATGAGTCAAATTTTTCCTTCTTATGCAAGGTGAAGGTATCCTTCACTTTTGTAAGACAAGGTTCACCTTCACCAACTGCCAAGAAAAGATCTAGGTCTCCTAATCTTGCTAAAAAAGACCAAAGGTCTTTTGAGCATGACATTACCCTTGCTAATCGGTTTGAAGCTTTGCCACAAGAGGAAGATCTTCCCAATTCTGTTCAAGCATGAAGTTTAAAATTCTTTCTTGGAATGTAAGAGGGATATCTCTCCCTCATCGTAAATATGATGTTAAGGATGAAATCATCAAGTGGAAACCAAATATCATTTTTTTGCAAGAAGTTAAGCTTAATGGAGTCCATCTTGGTTCTTCTCTATGCAATGTATGGAGGGATGCTTCTTTCTTCTATACATCGCATAGAGAAGGAAGAGGGGGGTTGTCATTGGTCTTTCTTCATGGGTTAACAAATTTGTCATTGACAAAGGGGAGGACCCTTTGCATAGTTGTGTTTGGGTCCTCTCCTTTATCAATGGTCAACCCATAGGTTTTTGCTCTATTTATGCCTAACATTGCAAAAGAAAGAAGTGAGCTATGGGATTGGATGTCTACAAATCTTCCTCAAGCTGATTGGATAGTGGGAGGTGAATTTAATATGGTGGAAAACCATATAGATTGAAGTTGGGTTAGTCATATCAAGTTAAGTAATGAAGAGTTTGATAAATGGTTATATTGTTGTAATTCATTGGGAGTAGTAGATCCTATTCATAAAAAAAGTTTCTCTCAAAGAATAATTGGTATACTTGGACTAATTACAGATTTGGAGTGGATAGAAAGCTTAGCAGGTTGGATAGGTTTTATATCTCTCCTAATTTGCAGTTAGTTCAAGATGCTTCTAGGAGTTGTGTAACTATGGATTATTCTACTACACTTTCAGACCATTTCCTATCATTTGTACTACTTCTATACTGAATGCTAATGGAGTGGATTTTCATATGCCCTTCAAACTAAACTCTTCACATCTGAAAAATCCTTCATGTATTTCTGCATCGATTGGTCTTTGGAACTCCATTCCAAAACCTAATGATGGTGAATCCTACAGGGAGTGGTGGAATCAAACTATTTCTGTTTGTGTTGATTATGTATCTTCTTTTGGCAAGAGGTTAGCTTGGTAGCGAAAAAGAAAAGAAAAATCCTTGCAAGGAAGATTAGAAATATATAGAAAACTTCTGAATTCAGATACTTATGATATTAAGACTCAAACCTCTATAGCAGCAATTGAAACTCAAATTCGTAAAATTGAGATTTATAGGGGCAAGGAGCTAAAATAAGGGCTAGATTACATTGGATCAAGGATGGTAATAGAGGCTCCAAATACTTCTTTAATTATTTCAACTACAAGCATAAAAAGGAGTTCATTGGAGTGATCCAAGATGAGTCTGGGTAGGTACACTCAAATTTGGAAGATATCAAAGATATATTTCACAAATTCTATGAGCAACTTTTTAGAGAAGATCCTCATTGACAAGATGTACAATCAGTTTTGGAAGACATGCTCAAATAATACATACCAAAAAGGGTGGACTTTGATTATAGTTAATTTTAGACTGTGATCTTTCTATGGAGGACTCAAAACATGCGGTGTTTTCAATGGCACACAATAAAAGTCCCGGGTCTGATGGAATCTCAATTGAATTTTACCAAATCATATGGCAGTATATCAAAGAAGAATTTTAACTTGTATATTTAGCAGCTCTTAAACATGGTTCTTTGGGGCCTAAAATTAATAATGGCTTAATCAAACTTCTTCCAAAAGGAAATAATGTGGACTCGATTTCTGGATGGCATCCTATTACCTTGCTTAACATGTCTTATAAAATTATTGCCAAAGCTTTAGCCACGAGGATTAAACCAGCGACTAAAGGTACAGTTAGACCTGAACAAACTGGGTTCCGTGGAGGAAGATATATACTTGATAATTTAATTTTGGCATGAGAAACTTGTGAATGGGCTCAACAATTAGGGAAAATGCGCTATTGGTTAAGATAGATTTTGACAAAGCATATGACAGAATGAGATGGAGCTTTATCATCAAAATGTTGCAATGGTTGGGGTTTGGTCCTAAAATATGCAATTATATTCAAATGTTATTCAAAGATGCTAATGCACAATTGGTTGCAAATAATTCCTTGACTGATCCTTTTCCCTTACAACACTCAATCAGGCAAGGATGTCCTCTATCTCCATTCCTTTATGTGCTTACTACTGATGCCTTGGATTATCTACTACAAAAGTCTAATGAAATGAATTTGATTAAAGGGATATCTATACCAAACAATGCGGTTGTTCTCAACTCAAAATTTGCTGATGACAATATGTTGTTCATGTAAAACTCTGAAATTGAAATTAACAGTGTCTTGGGAATTCTTGAATTCTATTATGCTATTTCAGGTTCAAAGACTGCACATCATAAAACTGAATTCCTTATTATTAAACCTGATGCTATTCCACATTAGATTCCTAAAGATTGGAAGCATATTAAGCATGGGAAGATTGCTTGGTACTTAGGTATCTTGTTTGGTTTGGGTGTCACACTATTTGAGATGTGGAATTGGTTTATTACTAAGCTGAAAAATAAGATTTTTACCTGGGGAAATAAATTTCTCTCACTTGCTGGTAGAATACAAGTGGTTAATTGCATGTTTTTGGCCTCTCATGTTTACTACTTGTCATGTTGGATGCCCTCGAAAAAAAGCTATGAGAATTAAATAAAATCATTCGACAGTTCTTATGGACTAATTGGGATGGAAATGCTGGTTTTAGAACTGTCTTGGAATCATTGTATTCAGCCTAAAGAAAAAGGTGGATTAGGCTTGATAGACCCCAAGACTCAAGGAACTTGCTTATCAACAAAATGGATTATAAGGGTTGCTTCTGGAGATGAACAATGGAAAATCCTTGTTCGACAACAAATTATTTAGGCTACCATGAAAAATAAACGACAAGGAGTTAATTGGTTGGACAATATTTTACTTGCTCGTCACTTTCATATTAAGGCTTCATTTCCCTTACAATCCATTTGGAAGGCTTGGCAACAAGTCCACAAATTTCTTAATTGGAAGTGGGAATCCTTGCAATATGGCTTTAGCTTTACAAACTCATCTATTTGGTGGAACACGCTTGTCCAATATCACAACCAACCTCTTGTTGTTGCCTTTCCTAAGCAATCTAATTATCTTTTTAGGAAGGGTATTCAACAATTTGCTAATATATGGGAGTTCAAATCCTTAGATTGGAAGAACTGGTAGAGTATTAGTAACAATGTTATGCTAAACAACATATCAAGGGTTCTTTTTTTTGTTAAGGCATGGTGCCCATGGAATTGCTAATGAAGTTCTGTACACCTTTACAGTTCAATTTTTTCAAAGACTAGCAATGGCTTGGTAAATATTGTTTTTATTGTTTCCCCTTGAATTTTTTTTACCTCTGATTACTCCCAAAAATGACTCTTAATCCAAGGCTCAATATAAACTAGAACTGTAGATTCAAGGAAAAGAAGTGGAAAAATCTCAGTGCGCAGATTTGGAAAACTAAAGCTGAAGTTAACACCCAAATTTTGTCATGGAAAATCTTACACCACAAACTTCCTGTAGGAGACAAATTGAAACTCCAACCAGCCAAATGTCCTTTCTGTCAGCATACTGAGAGCCTGAAGCATATATTTTGGGACTGTTTACATGCTAAAAGAAAGTGGAAAGTGTTGAAAAATGAGGTGTTTTCTTAGCTCAATACTCTGTAAAACTTTAATATTGCTGATCTAAGCTTTTTCTTTGTTACATATATTCTTTGTGGGTGATTATCTTGATTAATCCATTTTACTGTTGTAGAATGTAGACATAAGTTGATAGAAGAACTAGACAGGATATTAGAAAGATGACACAAGATATAACGTGGAGAAACCCTTTCGGGAAAAAACTCCACCAAGAATTATTCTATTATTCAATCTCTAAAATACAATAGCTCCAATTCTTGCTTGAGAATGCTTCTTTTGTCTTTGCCAATCTTCTCCACACCTGCAAATAATAATTATGAAAATTCTCTTCAACTTGAAAGAGATATAGAGACAATATGCAGCCTTGTAATCTCCAAATGGTGATAATTGCAATGCACAAGCTCTAGCCCTTGAAAAGGTATGCCATATTGCTTCAAGTTGAGTTATTCTGTGAATACTAAAGCTTACAACATGTGCTTCATGCATTTGGGCATCCCAAACTGAAGCTACAACTCATCCTTCACTTTGGTGATAATTCCAAAGCTCTTCCTCAAAGTTGGCGCCCATAAGTAATCCTACTTAATTGAGCCTTCAGAAATATCTTATCATGCAAGAGAGGTAAATCCAAGAAAGCATAACCATTGATCTCTTTCTTCAAGAAGATCTTCCATTTTTAATAATGAGACAAAGACACCTACAACTATGTCAGATGAAGATTGGGCTAAGTTAGATAAAAAGGAAAGAGGAACAATTAGATTGTGTCTTGCTGATGTTGTTCTTTAAAATGTTTCAGTGGAAACCAGTGCATATAAATTGTGGAAAAGAATAGGAGACATTTATCAAACAAAGAGTCTAACAAATAAATTGTATCTGAAAAGGCAATTATATTCATTGAAAATGAAAGATGGTGATTCAGTAGCACAACATTTAAATGCTTTTAATTTAATTCTTAGTCAAGTTAGCATCTGTAGATGTAAAGCTTGAGGATGAGGATAAGTGCATTTTATTGCTTTGCTCTTTACCAGATTCTTGGGGAAATCTAATAGTTGCAATTAGTGGTAATGATGCAGATCCAAAGATGGAAAACATCATTCCTACTCTCCTATCAGAGGAGATGAGGAGGAAATCTAAAACTGGCTCCCAAGATGCCTTGTTTGTAAGAGGTAGGCCTAAAGAGAAGGAATCTAAAGCAGACAAGAAATGAAAGGGTAAGTCTAAAGGACGGTCAAAAACCCCTAGTAAGAGTAAGGTAAAGTGTTGGAATTGTGGAAAACCCGGACATATCAAAAAGGATTGTAAGAGCAAGAAGAAGAGTATTGATGCTTCTACAGAAAAATCCGATGACAGTAATGATGCATTAGTCATTTCTTCTAATATTATTGTTGATAACTCTTGGCTTCTTGATTCAGGTTGCTCCTATCATATGACTCCTAGAAAGGAGTGGTTCTCTAAGTATACTGCATATGATGGAGGAGATGTCTTCTTTGGAGACACCACAACAAAGGTTGTTGGCGAAGGAGAGGTAAAATTATGTTTTAGTGATGGTAGTGTTAAAACCCTTAATGATGTTTTACATATTCCAGGACTTGCAAGGAGTCTACTTTCTATCTCTAAGTTTAATGATTCTGGAATGCATGTGATATTTGACAAAGGTGGTTGCAGATTGGTGAAAGGAAATATGGTGGTTGCTAAAGGATCTCGGATTGGGACTTTGTTTAAACTAAATACCTCCAATGTAAATATTTTATCAAATGTAACTGAAGCTGAAAATACATGTATGCTATGGCACCATAGATTGGGCCATATAGGTGAAAAAGGTCTTAGGACCATTCTTAATAAAAATTTGGTTGACGGTATTCCTAATTATAATATTGGCAAAAAAGAATTTTGTGAGCACTGTGTGTTTGGAAAGCAATCTAGATCTAAATTTTCTAGTGGTACAAATAGAGCTAAAAGATTATTATAGATTATTCACTCAGATGTAATAGGTCCTGTGGATATTGACTCTATTGGAAAATCTAGATACTATGTCACATTTATTGATGATGTCTCAAGATACACTTGGATATATTTTATGCATAACAAATCTGACGTGTTTAATAAGTTTAAGGAATTTAAGGCTTTGGTTAAGAAACAATCAGATCATAAGATAAAAGTGTTGAGATCAAATAATGGTGGTGAGTATTGTTCTAAGGAATTTGATGATTATTGTAAGCATGCAGGAATAGTGAGACAAAAAACTACTCCATATACACCTCAACAAAATGGAGTAACAGAACCGAACCTTAATGGAAAGAGCTAGGAATATGTTAAGTAGTGCTAAGCTTGAATGGTCCTTATGGGCTGAAGCGGTATGTACTTCTTGTTATTTAATCAATAGATCCCCTAGTTCATCTATTGAAGATAAAACTGCTTATGAGATGTGGGTAGGTAAGAAACCTAGTGTTGCACATTTAAGGATCTTTGGTTGTGAGGATTTTGTTCACGTGCCTCAAGAAAAGCAATCTAAATTGGATCCTAAAGCACAAAAATACATATTCATAGGTTATGGTGAAAATGTAAAAGGTTACAAGCTTTGGAATCCACTAACAAGAAAAGTTTCTTTATCTAGAGATGTTATTTTCAGGGAATTTAGAGCTTATTCAGGAGAAGAACAACCAAAGGAGAAGGATACTTCTCGAACAGTGCATTTTGAGACAAATACTAAGAAGCAACAAGATGCACACGTTGAAGAACAAGTGGATAAATTGCAAGAAGAGAGTTCAAAGAGTGCTTGTGAAATAAAGGCTCAAGATGAGCATGTTGAGGAACAAGAAGAAACTCCTTTAAGGGGATCCACAAGACAACGAAATCCCGTTGATAGGTATAGCCCACCTAATTTCCGTTGTATTTTTGCTTTAATGAGTACTAATGATGAACCCAGTTCTTACAGGGAAGCTTTGTCCTCAGAGGAGAACAAGCTTTGGTCACAAGCTATGCATGAGGAAATGGAATCCTTAGATACTTGTGACACATGGGATCTTGAGAGTTTTCCCAAAGATAGAAAGGCCATTGGTTGTAAATTGATCTTTAAAAATAATATTGGTGTAGATGGTAATCTCGAAAGGTACAAGGCTAGATTAGTAGCCAAGGGCTACTCCTAGAAAGAGGGAGTTGACTTTAATGAAATATTCTCTCCTGTTACTAAATTAACTTCTATTAGATTCTTTTTATCCATTGCTGCTGCTTATGATTTTGAACTTGAGCAAATGGATGTGAAAACTGCTTTTTTGCATGGGAATCGTGATGAGGAGATTTATATGAAGCAACCTGAAGGTTTTGTTGTAAAAGGAAAAGAAGAATTGGTTTGCAAGTTAAAGAGATCTTTATATGGATTGAAACAGTCACCTAGAATGTGGTACCACAAGTTTGATGCTTTCGCATTAAAAATTGGTTATGTTAGGAGTGAGGAAGATCATTGTGTTTACATAAAAATTATTGATGATCAGATTTTAATTATTATCTTGTATGTTGATGACATGTTGTTTATTGGTAATAGCAAGGTAATGATCAGAGAATTGAAAGCACAACTCTCGAGCACATTTGAGATGAAAGATCTAGGGGCTGCCAAATATATCCTTGGTATGGAGATCAATAGAGATAGAGGTAATAGAAAGCTTTGCTTAAGTCAGAGTAATTATGTTGATACTATTTTGAAAAGATTTAACATGCAGGACAATAAACCGGTTAATATTCCTTTACCAGTTGGCACGAAGTTAAGTTTAGATATGAGTCCTAAATCCAATTTTGAGGAAATGTTTGAAATTCTATATGCTAGTGCAATTGGTAGTTTAATGTATGCAATGGTTTGTACGAGACCAGATATAGCACAAGCAGTGGGAGTTCTTAGTAGGTTTATGTCTAACCCTGGTAAAGAACATTGGACTTATGTTAAGAGGGTGTTTAGATATTTATGAGGGACTTCAAATTACTATTTAGTTTATCATGGTTCTAATAATATTGATATTATGATTGGACATATAGGGGTTTGTTGATTCAAATTGGGCAGGAGATCTGGAAAGTCGGAGGTCGACAAGTGGTTATGTGTACACTTTGTTTGGAGCTGCGGTTAGTTGGATGAGTAAGAGGAAGCCCATTGTTGCTTTGTCCACTGCAAAAGTAGAGTACATGGCTGCCACACATGCCTCTAAAGAGGCAGTTTGGTTACAGAGACTTGGGTCAGGTATTGGTTTTAATTGCAAGCATGTTAGGCTTGAATGTGATAGTCAGAGTGCTATTTGTTTAGCCAAAAATCCTATGTATCATGCTCGCACTAAACATGTAGATGTTCAGTATCACTTTGTGCGAGAAATGGTTGAGAGTGGGAAAGTATTAATTGAAAAAGTTGACACTTTGATTAATGTTGCAGATTATCTTACGAAGCTAGTTCCTACAGATAAGTTCTCATGGTGCAGGAAGGCCATTGGCCTTGAGTCCTGTACTTGATTTAAATTTATTATTCCTTGTTTAGAATAATTGCAATGTATAATGTCAAGTGGGAGAATGTTGGAAATAGGATGCCTTTTAATTGCAAATCCTAAACATTAATTATTTCATGTATCTCCTAGATTCTTGGAATGTGTTCAACAACACTAAGAATAGGATGGGATTAATATTTGATGAAATAATCATGATTATTGACATTTGTAATTAATTCTAAATGTAAGGAGCATGTGAGGGCGTCCATAGCGAGTTCCTAAATAATTGGGGCACATGGGGAACCCACATGGTAAGGTGACACTCACCTTGTGTTCAGTTAACTATACGGAGTAACAGTTAACACTTCTGAATGCATGTAAAGATCCTAGGAGTTAGGGTTTGATGTTTGCATGCTTGAAGTTCAGTTTAGTTCAGTTCAGTTATGGTTCAATTGTCTTCAGTTAGTTTCAATTATATGTTAGTTAACTTCATTTAACTTGGAATGCATGGCTAATAACATTGAGTTGTATGACAGATAACAGGGACTACCTCCAGTTAACAGGGGATGACCATTCTTGCATGAATGGTGTTGAGTAAATGTTTCAGTTAACTAGAAATCACTTGGAGCTAACTTGAGTGCCCAAGATGATTTCTTGGATTTAGAATTAATTACAAATGTCAATAATCATGATTATTTTATCAAATATTAATCTCATCCTATTCTTAGTGTTGTTGAACACATTCCAAGAATCTAGGAGATATATGAAATAATTAATGTTTAGGATTTGCAATTAAATGGCATCCTATTTCCAACATAAAGTTGTTTTTGCTCATTTCCCTACAATTTTTGATCATGTGTTGTATTGGAAGGAAGCTGTTTTGGGTACTGGATTTCAAAATAACTTAGTAGTCGATTCTATGAGACAAGTCATTTTACTTAATATATGGAAAAACAAATGTTTGTCAATGTTTTCTAATCACATTGTTCGTCAGGAAGTACAAATGCTAAAGTTTTACTTTGACATCATTTTTTAGTTCATCTTTTTGTGTTCTTAGCTGAAGGATGGCAATACAAAGCATAGGAACCATTTGGAGGCGATTAAATTTTAGTTTTTATAACTGCATGATGGGGATATTTGTTGCTCCAGACAACTTCAAAGATTATTTAAATTCAGAATTTAAGGGTCTATCTTTGTAAGGCTGTTGTTATTTGATTTATGTTCACTATGGTTTCAAGTTCTTTGGCTGGATGGTATCCGTTTAGTGTCAATCAACTTTGCTTTTGGGCTATTTATTGTAATTTCACCATTCCTTTTTTCTGGGTAGTTCTATGTTGAACTGCTATTTTTTATTTGTTGTAATTCTTAGCTTTGATTAATATAAAAAAAGAAATAATATTCAGGGTTTGAGATAAGTGTAGCATCATGATGATACTTGTACTTTGGCAACACTATCTAGGTAACAAACTTGGTAGTGATAATGATAAATATTTGTGATGGTGAATAGTATTCTAATTATGTGGTATCAAATTATTATTAGAAAACTAAAAAATGATTTCTATGCAAGATAATCCAAATATATGATTTATGGATATATTGGTTAGCATGTCCCTGGTTGTGTGGGACTATGCTTGTTTTTCAGGATATGGTTACTGTGTTTATAATTCATGGTTTGAGACCACCATGATATTATATTTCTTATGTGGTTTGAGACCACCATTCCCCTCCATCCCTTGAGTGGCTTTAAAAAAGTCACATAGTGGAAGTAATGTGCAAATTTGGTGAAATTGTGTATTATTGTTGATTTATTTATTGATCGATGACTTTTTTCCTTTACTTTGACATCAATAGTGTTGTACTTTTAAGCTATTTAGCTTGCATTAATTTTTGCAAAGGTCCTTTTTGCCTCAAGGACTTAATTAAAATTGCTTCGATTGAAGTTGAGATGATGCCTTATTGTTACTTTGATTATTTTCTTCTTTTCTTTTATGACTTCTATTGTACTTTTGGAATCATATTTTTCTTACATTTCGAAGTTTTGAGGCTTTCTTAATGTTTTTGTAACCATTGACTTGTGTGGTGTAATGCCAAAGTTGTAAATTTCCATATCCAGGAGGGATCCCTATCAAGTCGTATGGGGGTGCAGATGCATTGGGAATTTTTTTTATACTATGAGGATGGGGGTTACAGATGTGATTGTATGGGATGGTCATAATCCATTCCATCTTAGTTCTTGTTTGTGATTCATTGTGTACCTTCCTTCTTGGATGGTCATAATCCCTTGCACAAACAAGGGGAATGTAGTAGGAAATGCATGGAGGGGTCCTAAGGAGGGGGCCTTGAGATCATCTTTCCTAATAATATCATGATTCTATGGATACTCTGTAATGACACAATGAATTTTCAACTACATGATATCTTAGATTATAGTGATATGACATATGGTTATTTAGTGGTATTTGACACCATTCATCCTCATAAATCCCATTTTGTGATCCTTGTGATGTGTTTGTGTTGATTTGGTTTGGCATGTGTGTCTTCCTGTAAAATTATTGTGATATGGAATACTTGTGAACTACTGACAAAAAATGATTCCTTGAAATGTGATTTGATTGAGATCATAACTACTAATTAAAATTGAAAAGAATTGGATAAAAAATTTGAATGAGGATTTGACATGTGTGTGTGTGTGTGTGTGTATCATTGTTTAAAATAATCATAAAATCAATATGAGAGTAATGTGGATAAAATTGACTTTATTGGGTTGTGTTTGATGGATAAAATATTTGACGATAGAACTTGTTCTAATCTCTTGGGATATTTTTGTTATAGGGGGAAATTTTTTGTTGACATACTTGAAAATTATCATAAAAGAATTAGCTTGTCATTAAATTTGTAGAGTTATGTGTGACAATTTCCCTAAACCTTAGTAACTTTCAGGAGGAAGTCAAATCTAAGGGGAGGGGGGGTGCATGGTTCAAACTGCATATGATTTGAATTATTCTTCTAATGTAATTCTTGTTGTTAGATGGTATGATCAAAGGGAGGTTGGGGTAAATTAAATGGTTATTGTCGTATGATGATGCATTTCATATGAGGACTTTATACCCTCACCTTTTTGAGGACTTCCAAAACGAAGTCCAATCGTAGGGGGGAGAATGCGAGACATTGCCTTTTGTGATCCTTGTTGACTCTATATTTATTTGTTGATATTATGACTATTTCTTGATAGTATTACGATTTTCTATGTTTGGATTCTATACAAGAGTATTCTAGATATTGATTAGATGTTGGATTCTAGTTGATTAATGCTAGTTGTGGTTGCATTGTGATTATCAAATGCTTACCTTATGTGAATATGTAAGTATACATGTATTGAGATAAGATTTAAATGTTCATTGTGATGGTTTATAAAATTATACAACCTCTATATGATTTCATAGATAACTGTTGTAGACAAGGGTTTTAGAAAAAGTGTTAATTTCTTTAAAATGTTATTGTTAAAATATATTAGGACTAGTTACTAATGCTTCAGCTATAATCATTTCTTATGATATACTAACACCTATGGTTGAGTGAGTAGGTAAAATCACCAATAGAATTTAGGGGTCATATAGCTACTTCCTTTTGTATTATTTTATGTGGCTACCAATCTTAATTCGTATAGAAAAATTAAGATCATGTGTTGTGTGCTTGTTGTAATGTGAATATGTTGTTTATAGGGTTTTATGTGTTGTGATGATTTAATTGTGAGATAGTTTTATTTTCATTATCCCCGGGTTATTTAATTATATTTTTATTTTGGAAATTTATGTGGCTTTATTGTGAATTAATTAAGTTTATGGTTTAAAAATGTTCCTAGGTACTAGGTATAGGGATAAGGGGTTTATTCAACCATAAAATATCTTTTAATATGTTTTTAGCCACTTTAAAATCTCCATTTCTAAAGGGTGGTGAAAATGGGAGTTAGTTGGTGCTTTGGGTAGTTAGGAGAGGTAGTTCTCCTCATTTTCTATATATGCTTTCTTCTTGAGTGGAGAAGGATTTTTTTCCATCTTGATGTCTTTTTTTGTTTTATTTTGAAAGTTATTTTGTCGAGCATTTCTAGAAGAAGAGAGGAAGAGAAGAGAGGAAGAAGAAAGTAGAGGAAGGAAGGGATTGAAAGAAGGCTTGGAGAGTCTTCATCAAACTGGATAGCAATTCTCAAGGTAGGGTCTAACCCTCTTGCTAGATCTTGTATTGACGTGCAAATGATTGTTTGGAAGTTTTCCTTGGTTGTGAGATCTATATGAAATTAATTGGTAAACTATTGTGACATTATGTTGTGTTTGTGTTTGGGGCTTACTTTTGGGTATGTGTACCCACATTTTCTAATTTTGTATATAAGAATCCATTTGTGTGTAAAAAGTGAGAAATAAAAGATATAGAAATAGAGAATGTTGTGTTGTGTAAGTACCTGTAATGTGATGTGAAGTTCCTTTGTTGGAGAATCAAGTGAACTAAGTGTTGGTTTAGAGTTGTGAAATGTGTGTGTGTGCTTCTTGGAATACTATGTGACCCTTGGCTCAAGTGTGGGTTGATTTTACAACCCTATGGTTGGGTGGAGAGCCCATTGGCCCAAGTTCTTCTTTTTGTGATTCTATGTTTTAGGTACATGTGTTAAGGGGGGAGAATAGCCTGGGATACTAGAACCATGATTTCAAAGGAAGGACACTTGTTTGTTATTGTGAAATTCGTAAAGTCATAAAAACTCCATGAATCTTATTGTGAAGCTTGTAAAGTCTTATGTGTTCTATGACTAGGGTTTTAATTTGCAAATTTAATATGTTACAACCTTACTACTTGTGCAATATCAAAGAAGAAATGTTTGTTTATTCATTTTGATACTATTTGTGCATAAGGAGTAGATGAATGAGATTCCCTTCTAAGTGATAAATTAACTACTTAGAGTTTTATGTCTATTGAAAGTGATCATATGCTTACATAAAAAAAACTTAAATAAAACCAATTACTGAAAGAGAAAAAAGGGATTGTTAGGAAAGTACTTATTCTAATTGCATCACATTCTATATTTGTATTTATTGTATTAGGAAAAATGAAACTTTGGATTAGGCTTTTAAATTATGACTTCTATTAGTATCGTAATTTAAAAAAAAACATTTTTTTACAATTTGATTTAAAGGAAAAACTTTCAAGAAAAAAAATTATATATATATATATATATATATATATATATATATATATATATATATATATATATATATATATATATATATATATAATTCAAATAAAACATATATAAATACATATACATACATACATACATATTAATATATTACTTATAAATATTTGCATTTAATTAAATATTTATTAATTATTAATATTTTAGAAAGTATAAATTATAAAAGTTACAATTTTTTAAAGTAAAAATTTAAATAAAAAAAATTGACCCACATGAGTCAACCTATACATAGGCCACTTATGGGCCTGGAGAGGGTGGGGCCCAGCAGGCCACAACCCATATGGGCTGCGACTAGTGCTTCGCCTAGGCCTTGAAAGCACAATAAACATTCAACGAAAATAAATATTTTTTAATTTTATTTTTCAAATCTGGTTCTCGGGAATTCTTCCTAGTTTTCTTGCAATAAATTATATATATATAGGATGACGAAATAGGTAAAATGCCTAGATTTGAAGAAAAGAACATTTCACATGTAGAAATCAACAATTTGAAAACAATAAAATAACCAATGAAACATTGAAGATAAAAAAAGAAATTTAACTGTTTTGTGAAAGGAAAACAAAAAAAGGAAGCAATATTTAAAGAGATCATAAATTAGTTGTAAGTTAGTTTTAGTTAAGAAAATTAGTTTCTTGTTAGGTTATTTATTAAATTATAAACTATCTTTTATTTAATTGTAGAGTTAATATCCATTTCTATTGTGAATTCAATTTAATTTGTGAGGATTGTAAAATCTAGTCATATTGAATCTTTGGAAGTAAGAGTTTAGAAAATAGAGACAATATTGTTCACAACCAACTTTAAAATTATTAAATCTTTTCAATTTCCTAAAGAAACTCGAGATTTATTACTTAATCTTAAATTTTAGATATAATGTCTCCGTCAAACAATAAGTTAGAATTAATTAGAGTTAAGATTATTGAACTTGTTATTAGATTCTTTCATTAATAATTTAGTTATTAGCAATTAATATCGAAATCCAAAAGTTACATTTGGTTTTAGTATTATTATTGTTGTTTTTATTTGGTTTTTGATGACACTACTCAAATATATGATTTCTACCCACAATTGCAGTTGAATGTTATTAATAATCATTTTGAAAGAGTGAATGGCATGTTCACTATGCTTATCGTCAAAGAACTTGATGCTAACTTAGGCCAAAGATTTTCTCCCAAGGCTGCAAAACTAATTAAACAATTTGGAAGCTACTTTATTCAATTTCCCAAGTTTTGTTACATAAGAATAGGCATCTTTGATGAATATACATATAAGTTGCCTAGATATCCACTTGATCATTTGGTATTGATTGAGTTGTGCAGACAAATGAAATCAATCAACAAAAGGTGTAGGGATTTGAAGAGAGCAATGTATCTATTTCCATTGGGGTCATCTTATTATAGTTTCCCATCTTTAATTGAATCACAAAAACATATAAATTATTATAATATGATCTATCCTTATGATAGCGAAGGCTACGTGAAGAAAAATCTCTATCTTGAAAAAAAAATCATCATTGCCCTCATTTGGAAGATTATTGAGAATATTGTGAGAATAAGTTTGAAGTGAGAAAGAGTGACTAGTCTAAACTTATAGTGCAAAAAATTAAATATTATGAATTAGGATGGGATATTGAGCGGATTGAGGACGAGGGTTCAAATATGCTTGATCAAGTTTACTTAGAAACCATTCAATTTGGACCTCTCATGCCCATTGACTGGAACAAAAAGGAAATGAAGGATACCAATGAAAGTTATTTCTTTGTCTTAAAGAAAACTCAAAAGTGGCTATATGCAAAGAGGCATGAAGTCAATGCTACTAAACTTTCAATATCAACTTCTAGGGCAACAAAGCAATTGGAAAAATCTAGTGCAACATCTACAACCACAATTAATGCTCCTAAAAAAAGGTGAACTATAACTTGAGCCAATAGAGGATGTGATGAGGAACCTTATAAAGAAGTGAAGCTTAAAAGTTCTTGTGCTCAAGATGCTCCTAAATCTAAAGCCAAGCTACATGTAAAAATACCTCAAGTAGATCTTGATATTGATGAGGAAGTTCAACAAGAAAAAGTTGATATTCTCCAAGAAAATGTAACTTCATCACCTCCTTCACTTCTTGATACTTAAAATATAGATAATGTTGTCCATATGTATCCTCCCTCATTGCTTTGTGATGCTCTTGAAACACCACCAACAAAAACCATTTTTCCACCCATTGCTTCAACTTTTACCTTGAGCCCATCTAAGATTCCATCCTCCTCCCAATGGCTAAAGGAAAAAATTAGTAAGAAAAGGAAATATAAAGATGTTATTAAACTTAATTTCAATTTGGTTGCCAAATTGTTACATAGTGCTGCTCCAAAGCATAAAAAGACTCATATCTCTTCAAGGCTAATGGTTGACCCTTCAAGTGAAAAATATTTGAAGATTTCCAAACCAATTAATGAAAAAGATAAAGAGGAGGCTAAAAAAATGTTTATCAAGTTTCAAGAATAGACATAGGCCCTTCAACACATGAAGGATACATAAATAATTGTAGGTTTCAATTGCAAAGCTTGTGTATAGAACAAAAAAAGAGGATCAAAGTATTAACTTCTTATATTAAAAATATTTTAAATCTTTCAACATAGGCATTCGATGGGCCTTTGGTTATTAATGATTCAAAGATACAAGGTATTGATAAAGGTGTGATTGAGAGGTTTAACAAATATCAATCATTTGGAAAAGCCTATGAATCTTGGGTTGAGCAAGTGACTAGATGGACTCTTTTCCATTGAAAGAGGAATAATTATATATAAGGATATCGGGGAAAAGAAAAAGGATCTAAAGAATAATCTCCAAGCAACGAGAAAAGAAGAATCTATCTAGTATTTAGTAGTAAGAGATATAGAAGAAATGTTAAAAATTGATACAAATATGTTGCTAAAAGAAAAATTCTTAACAAAAATTGAAGAATATGATACGACAACATGAATTAAGAATATTGATGGAAACTCTTAGTTATCAGAAAAGCCATTAATGAGCTAAAGAAACTCTCCAAAGATCTTGAGAACATAAAATTTGAAATTGTGATAGGTTGTCTAGCTATGGAGATAAAAATCTCTAAGGACAATGACTCAGCTTTGGAGGTTATTCAAGTACTCAAACAAGATTTTAAATATCTTATATAGGAGTTGTGCACTCATAAAAATGCTAGTGTAGGCACTATGGCCAAATTTTCTACATTGTAATATACATTAGGTATCTTCAAGAAATAAATGTTAAACATTAGAATGAAGATGAAGGAAGTTGAGAATTCTCTTTCGACTTGGAAGCAACGTTTGGCCAATATATATAGTGGTCCCAAAAACCAAAGCTTTAATGCCTATGGTAAATCAATATCAAAATTATAAATTTGCCTTGACACCCAGAGACAAAGAACTCAATTGGAGAATATTCAATATCATAAGAATTAATGTATTTCAAATAAATTTATTTCATGGTTTTAATCCAAGTCATTTTGATATGACTTAAATATAACCATTTTTATAACTTTACTTTGGCTTGAAGGCAATTCACTTTATTGTAAATTTGTAAATTTAAAAGTTAGATCAAATTAGTTATAAGAAAGAATTCTATAAATATGAGACTTCATTCTCTTGCAAGGGGATTTTTTTATTTTTATAGTTTGAAATTGCAAAAGAAAGTTGTATAATTGTTTCACAAAAAATTCAAAGGAGAATATCTAAAAGGCGTTGTTCATAGATTTTCTAGGTTGTTTACTTCTCTTGTGTTTGGTGAATGAATTTTCTCTGTGATATCTTTTCAAAATTAGACTACAAGACCATTAAATTTTATATGTGAAATCATCAGTGTCATGCAATCTTGGAGGATTTAGAGTATTCATATTTTCTTGTTGCATGTAATAAATCTTCATAGTATTTGATGCAGTATTTTCAAAAATATCTTCTTTATGTTGCAATAAAGTTTATAAACATCGTTATAACACATGTAGGAGTTTGAGTTGGTATACATAGGTTTTTCAACTAATTTTCTCTTTAAATATTTAATATTTTATATCTTTTCCTATAACCTTTAGGTGTTTTTGGATTAAAAAATACCATTAAAAATTAAAATTTTATCATACAAGAGAGCTGCCCCTCTCAAACATAGAAGTAGGTTGAATGAAAATAGCAACCTTACTAACTATTGGCATATATTTTACTATCTTTTTGGTTGTAACAAAGTTAAGCTTTTAGAATATTTGTTATAGTGCAAATTTGTTTACCAATAGTTATGAAGCTAAATTTTTTGTAAATGAACAAATCTTTTGGTTTCAAAAGAAACAAACTTTTTGTTTATTTATATATATATGAAACAAAAACCAAAATACATTTTTTGAGGATTTAAAAAAAGAGGGGGTGGGAGGGGGCGCATGAGAAACCAAAAGGAGTTTAATTATTGAGGAGTGGAGTTAAATTGTAGTGGAGTGGCTCACAACTTCTATCACTCTCCCCCATTCTCTTCATGAATATCTTTGATCACTCCAAAGAGCGGGAGTGGGGAAATGGGAGTAAATTTTCATTTGTAGTCATAGCAAAGGAAGAGAAAAAGAAGGGGGTGTGGAATTGTTAAGAAAATAATGGAAGGGAAGAGAGGACAACATTATTTGGATTTTGTTTGGCAAGAGAAAGGACACAAGTAGTAGAGAAGAGAAGTGGAGAAAAGGAACATAAATGAAGGGAAATGTTCTAGGTCAATTAGATTTTTAAAAACCCTTATTTTTCTTTGAAATTTCATGAGAATAATTGTTTAATTCTCCCTGCATGTTTGAGAATATGTTTGTGTTTAGAATGCAAAAAAAAACTAATGTCCTTTGTGGAAAATTTTCTTCAATAGAATTTTTTTTTCTACTCCATATTTGTTAGAGGTTCTTGGAATTGAACCAAACATTTTCCCCTTAGGTTTTCATGTTAAATTTTTTTTAATTGTATTCTTTTTAAGGAAAAATATTAATATGATGTAAAAATTGACCCAAGAATTATATGGAATACAATTTGCATACATAGACAATCAATTTATTCTTGATGAATGTTTATTTAGATTAAAGTTTAGTTAGACTAATGTTTATTCTCTCAGAGATATATTGAATAGTCAAGCCAATGGAAAAAGCCATATTACTGCTAAGATAGCTGTGAATACAAAATTCACCATGCTCCCTTCAAGTTTGTTTTTTGGCTAAGTACCGGCCCATGCCTTCAAATGAATATCATCAGCCCCTTTTTGATAGTCACCGCGACCTCTGCCACGTGTCCGCTCATCGCTCTCTGAAGGATTTTTATCCTTGCTCTTCTATTGGCCCCCAATATGCTCCCACGTGTCTTCACCGCGGGTTATTTTTCACTTCCTCGTCAATCTCCGCTCGCTTACCATGTAGCTCCCATTCGCAGAAAGATTTGGCGGACCCCACAGGCGGTGTCTATAGTAAACATTATTGCTACATTTCATCTCAGTGCAAGCTTTCAATGAAGGAAGGGTAAATTAGTCGCGAGCAACGAAATGCTGCCATGCGCCCCTTCATCGCATGCTTCTTCAACGCAAGGAACGAAGTGAACAAAGGGTTGTGATATGCTGCCATGTGTTCTAACAAAACCAATTCCAAGGAGGTGACACTTGTCTGCACGGGACTTTGTTGGGACCACTGCCATCATTCGCAGGGGATGCACTTGAATGGAGAGCGACCAAATGCTATGGCCCAAATCTTTTCTATTACAACGGCCGAGGGAAATCATTGCCTCAACATCATTGCTCAGGATTTTGAATCTTTTCAGTTGCTGCTCGCCAGCGGTGGAGGGCTTGCTATATATACTGCTCTCTACTTTTAAAGAGGGGTTCCAGGTTTTGAGTTCGAAGATTACATGCTACATGTTTTTCAAGTTTCACTAGTTTTAGAATTACAAGATTTTTGGAGAGACCGGACCTTTTTTATTGTTTAGATTATTGCAAGAACTCACAGACTGTGCCATTGTTCAGCCTCTCTGTTTCTTATACTATTGATAAACTTTATACTATGCCATTATTGTTTGAATGGTTTATTTGCTATACTTCTATAATTTGAATGCAAGTTTGTTGGTTTAGATCATGTCCTTTGAATCTTCTTTCAATAAATGGGTGTGAAAATTATTTTATGTCATTGAATGAGCTGTTCATACTGCAATTTTTTAATTTATATTATTCTAGGACATGGTAACTTGCTAAGCAGGCCCTTAGATCACATCCAAAAGATAGGTTTATTGTGCTTTTTATCTAAATTCTAGCGCATTGCCTTAGTTAGATTATTTATTTTTATATCTGCTTCCTTTTCCCATTCCAAAACTCCATTTACAAAAGAAGCCGACTTCTTTAAAAATTCGGAGGTCACTCAGTTTAGCGCAATAAGTCCCCCATAAACTGAGTTTCCCACAAAGGATTGTTACCTTACCAATTTTTGGCATCAACAGTTTTTCTTTTTCCTAGCATGCCCGGTGGGATTGAGCTTAAATGAATCCAATTTTCAAAAGGGTGTATGAGCCATCGGCCTGTTATTAGGTCCCAAACAACAAATAATCCTGGTTTATTAGTACCACCATTAGGGATAGTACAACCCGCTACCCAATTAGTGAACGTTCTGCTTCCTCCCCTCTTTCCGCTAGCCATGTTGTCTGTCGCTAACAAAAATTATGTGGCATGGGATGCTGGAAGCCCTCTTGTTGCACCAGTAGCGCCTGTCGTTTTGGGCTGCTATCCTGGTTTTCGCCCTAAAGGATATACCTAAATTCACCAGAGATGGCTCAAGAACACCATCTGAATATCTGTAAGATGTTGCAGACGTATGTCTAGTACATGGGGTTACAACCCAAAATGTGGCGTTAAGGCTGCTTGCCGCCTCTTTCAAGGGCAAGGCACTAGATTGGTACCGCACATTGCCGAAAAATTATGTCAGTACTTGGGATGAACTCGAGGAACCTTTCTATCAGATATTTTCGAATGAAGGAGACCGATCATCACTATATTATTAGTTGTCAGTTATAAAGTGGGCCCCGCACGAAGCCATGGCTGACTTCAATGCCCAGTTCCATACAAGCTGGCAGAGGATTCAAGTTGATATCCACCCGCCGCCCGATCTGGAATTCATGTTCTACTTGAAGTCTATCAATCCCAACATTTCAATGACGATTTAGTCTCTCGGCGGAACCACATTACCAAGTGCATATAGATTCGCTGTCAAGGCGGAGAACAATTTGATAGACATCGAGAAATTGCCACCTCGGCCCATCATTCCTATATTCCCAGAAATATTGGTTCTAGCTCAGGAGATGCCTTCTACCAGCACACCAAATCCTCCTCAATCCATGTGCATGTATCCGAGCACACCACAAAATGTTGCCTCTACATCCAGCTCTTCAAAGGAGGAGATGAGCGAGTTCAAGGAAATGTTGCAGACTATTGTTAATGAGATAAGTGTTATCAAGCGCAACTAGGCAACACCCCCGAGGCCGAGCTACCAAAATTATCAAGGTGGAAAACCTTCTTACCAGCAAAACCAGTTCCAAGGAGGCACTTGCACCAATCCGCAGGCACAAACAACAAATCAAATAGTACCGGTACCTTCTCCGCTACAAAGCGCTAATTTAAGTTTGAGCAGAGAGCTGACTGCGGGGAAAAAAAATTTGATTGATGACACCAACCCCTGGTGATTCTCTTGCGGTGATTCACATATGCCCCAAAATTTCCCACGTGACACCTACAATAAAAGGTGGCGAAGCAGTGCAGCCAAGCCACAACGTTAGATCTTGGAGGATTTGTATACCTCTTCGCAAATGGACAACATGGTGCTCACCGCACAAACACAAGGGATGCCACTAGAGCTAGAAGCGGACATCGCTCTCAACCATGCACTCTTCTCATGGATGGAAGAAGAAACAATGTTTGCCAATGATACATCCACATCTAAAACACCGCAAGTACAATCCGACTACAACACTCGCTTGAAGAGGAGATTTACGGGCGAACCAGTTGTCCTACAACTAGTCAGTCCGCAACCTAAAAGTACTTCTGACCAAACGCCTAGTACCTCTGCAACGTTGCTGCAATGCCCACCGCGAAAGGAAATTGTTATTACAAGAGCTAAAGAGAAGAAACCTCTGAATCTGCCAGCGTTCAATGTGATGGAACAATTGAAAAAATCATCCGCTAATGTGTCTCTGTGGGATATTCTAACCATCTTGGAACAAAAGACGCTACTAAGAAGGCTTTCCAGGTAGACATAAGCACAACACCAATGGAGCAGTTGCCCAAAGCAAGGGTTGTTGATCAACCATCTTCTACCAAAGTTCTTACAAATGGCACAACGGAAGCCCATGTTGAAGTAAGAGATAAGCCGAAGCCTCAACCCTTCTCCTCGTAACTCTCATTATAGGGGATAAATTATTACACAATTCCATGATTGATTTTGGTGCTAGCACCACAGTTATGCCTAAACAAATAGCTGAAGCTTTAGGACTCAACTATGAACCCTTAAAAAGAGGAGTGATGTAGCTTGATGGAAACATAGTCGAAACCGTAGGTGTCATCAAAGCACTCCCCTTGACCCTATTCGCTTTCCCTAGTATCACAGTGTTGCAAGACACTATGATCATAGATGTTCCCCCCATGTTCGACCTTTGTTTATCCCGAGAGTTTACTTCAAAAGTGGGCAGATATCTATCCCTAGATTGGTCGCATTTGATCCTTAGAACCAACCATGGTGCAAAAATGAAGATAGAATATGAAGCTTTACATTTGGAACATGTAGCCGATGAAGCCATGATCAACTTTGAAGCCGCGCATACCTCTATCACCAAGCAAGAAATGTATTGTGTTGAGCTACTAGAAGACGAAAAAGTGATCAGAGACCGAAATGATCAAGAAGATGTTCTCTTGAGCGAACATATAGATACCGACCCTTTCGGCAACTACCATGCTACCGAGCTAGGCACCTATGTCATCTACAATGAAGATCAAGTGCTCCTGAAGGTTGTCAAAGAATCTGAGAACGATCAAACCTCAAAGTTATGGATGTTGCATTTTGACGGAGCAAGATGCAAGAATAGTGCAGCAGCTGGGATATGTTTAATGTCCCCATAGAATGAAAAGACACTAAGGTCTTTCCGCTTCTAGTTTGCTTGCTCGAATAATGAAGCTGAATACGAAGGACTAGTGCAAGGTATCAACCTTGTGGAATGGATGGGCATAAAGCAACTAATGGTGTTCGGAGATTCCAAACTAGTAGTCAATCAAGTTCGAGGAATTTCTGCGACCAAGAATGTCCACATGCGATCCTATAGACACCGAGTTTGGGACCTGATTGAGGGTTTTGAAGCCTTCAACATTCAGACGGTATCCCGAGAACAGAATATAGATACAGATCGCATGGCATGAATAGGATCTCAGTTTGATCTTGCCTCCGATCTCATTCACAACAAACACTCTGTATGAGTAATAGTCCGACCGATGATTCCAGACAATGACCAAAGCTTGCAAGTGTTTGACAGTGATGAACACATTGCCTCGTTCATCCAGCAATCGGGAGAATTTGCTGACCAACTCCAACCGAAGATTGCTGAAGCCTATGAAGGACAAATCATCCAGCTAAAATCCAACAAGCTTCCAAAAGGATTGGTCACTCTCGAAAACCTTTTCGACTGTGACGATGCAAGAAATGACAAACGAAAGTTTGTAGCAGACAAAGGTGACTATGCAGACCTTCGAGTCGGAGATGGAAGAAAGCTCAAAGTCGGGAAGGATGTCCCACATCACGATGAAGAAAGGCTTATCGAATTTTGTGAAAAATATGGAGTGGTGGCCTGGTCATACGATGACCTCAGGGGATATGATCTTGATATCATTCAACACACAATAGAGTTGGCGAAAGGTGCAAAGCCTGTCTGCAAAAAATAAAGGCCGGTCAATCCCAAGATTGAAGCGCTAATGGCACAAGAATTAACAAAGCTAATGCAGTCGCGGATTGTCTTCTCAATCAAGCATAGCACGTGGGTATCCAATTTGGTCTCGGTCCAAAAGAAGAATGGAGATATTTGTCTATGTGTAGACTTTTAGGACCTAAACAAAGCATCCCTGAAGGATCATTACCCGCTACCCTCAATGGAGTCAATCCTACAAATGGTGGCAGGATCGGAGATGTTTTCCCTGTTAGATGAATTCTCCGGTTACAATCAGATCTGGGTCAAATAGGAGGATCAACATAAGACAACGTTCACTACCAAGTGGGGAACGTTTGCATACGCTAAGATGCCATTCGGTCTCTCAAATGCAGGAGCTACCTTCTAGTGGGCAATGGACATCGCTTTTAGGGAACTAATCAACAATATTATCCTAATCTATTTAGATGATTTGACGGTGTTTTCCAAGTCCAAGGATGATCATTTTGATCACCTTGAGATGGTTTTCAAGAAATGCCAGGAGTTTGGGATATCCTTGAACCCAAAAAAATGTGTCTTCAGAGTTTCACAAGGCAAGCTATTGGGACACGTGGTGTCCAAAGAAGGAATTTCAATTGATCCTGAGTGAGTGAAAGCAATCAAAGAGCTTCCTCTTCTAGTCAACAAGAAAGGCGTTCAGTCTTTTTTAGGAAAAGTGAATTTTGTTAGCAAATTTATTTATGATTTTGCAAGAATAATTAGGCCAATTACCCTAATGCTGAAAAAGTATCAAACATTTAAATGGGCAAAAGAAGCCAGATAAGCCTTTGAGAAAGTCAAGGATGCTATCTCTTCCACTCCTATTCTGGTCAACCCATACTTATCAAAGGACTTCATAATGTATGTATTCAGTAGCAAGTCAAGCATTGCTACTGCCTTAACTCAGAAAGATAACGAAGGCAAGGGAGAAAATCTGATAGCATTTCACTCCCGAACCCCGAAGGAATATGAAACAAACTACAACTTTATAAAGAGGTGGGAGTTTGCAATAGTTAAGGGACTCAAGAAGTTTTGACACCTAATCTCTTGCAATAAGGTGATTGTCTATGTTGCACATTCTAGTGTGCGCGAATACATCATGGAAGGAGAAATCACCGAGAAAAGAGCCAATTGGATCACCAAGAGCCTCAAGTACAACATTGAGGTTAAGCCTACAAAAACTGTTTGGGGAAGAGGATTGTGCGAATATCTTACGCACGATGAAGAAATAGTCACCAAAGAAGAGCAGTCGGAACTAGTCCTAATGAATGAGTTGGAGTCCGAAGGTTGTTGGCTGGCAGATAAAATAAGATTTATGCATACAAGAAAATATCCGTTGGGCCTTACTTCTCAGAAGAGGAGATTCTACCGACTCCAAAATAGCGGATTCACGCTCATTGAAGGGATCCTGTTCAAGAGAAATTTCAACGGTGTTCTATTGCGATGTGTTACCATAGAGCAAGCAAAAAGGATCCTCGACACTTACCACAACAATTCCGTGGGCGGGCATTTCTCTGCAAAGAAAACTGCCATCAAAATCATGTGCACGGGGTACTTTTGGCCGACGCTATTCGATGATTCCTACTCCTTGGTGAAAACTTGCAAGGAATGTCAGTTCTTCGCAGGAAGAAGAAAGAATTCTGTAATGCCTCTCAATTCGATAGTGGTTGATGAGCCATTCGCGCAATGGGGTTTGGATTTCATCAGAATGATCAACCCAGCCTCCAGCACAGGACATAAATGGATCTTGACGACCACATATTACTTCACGAGATGGACCGAAGCCGTGCCACTAAAAAATGCGACAAAGGCAGAGATAGTGGATTTCCTAGAGGAATTGGTGATGAGATTTGGCCCGCCCAAAACTATCATCTCCGACAATGCTAAAGCTTTCTTAGGCTCCAAGGTAAGTCAATTCGCACTTACACACGACATATTCCTTAAAAAATCATCAAATTACTACCCGTAGGGGAACGGATTAGCCGAATCAACAAACAAGAATTTGGTCCAACTCCTCAAAAGAATTGGGTCAGAATACCAAAGGGAGTGGCATAAAAACCTCTGAGCAGCACTCTGGGTGGACCACACAACTCCAAAGCAAGTCCTCAAGACTTCACCATATGAGCTAGTTTATGGAAAAGAGACGTTATTGCCTATCTCTATGGAGATTTTGGCACTGCAATTGATAAAATCTCTCGAGGTGGAATAATACAACGCAATGGAGGTGCGGTTAGCCGAGTTGCTAGAAGTACAAGAAAAAAGGGAAAAGTCCCTAACAGCCATGACTAACCGCCAACAAGTGGTTAAAAGGTGGTTTGACATGAAAGCGTCCGACCAAGGTCTAAAGTGCAGAGACTTAGTGCTAAAATTTAACGCAAGGGTCGCGAAGCCGGGTCAACATGAGAAGTTTGATAGCCTTTGGGAGGGACCGTTCATAATAATTCAATGCAAAGAGCACAATGAATATGAGTTAGAAACTATTGAAAAAGAAGCGCTAGGAATTCCGGTCAACGAAATTCACCTGAAATTATTCAATTAAGCTTGCTTTCCATACCCATGTAAATATGTTTATAATGCTTTTCCCTTCTTTCCGTTTTGTTTTGTTGGACGGTCTTTTATTTATCCTATGGTTCGAGGCGGAAAAGAATAGGTGACCCATTATTGCAAAGAGTAAGGGAAATAAACTCATAGCTGAAAGGAGAAAAAAAATTAAACACCCACATGTAGAATTCATACATACATGCTGAAAAAGAAAAGATGACCCAGTTGTAGAATCCAAAAGAAGACAACAAGATGATTATATAAAGATATATTTTCATTATATATGCTTTGATATTTACATTTTCAAAATGGCTCAAAGGCCACGCTTCCAAAAGTATATAATTCTATTATTCTTCTTTTATATATTTTTACGAAAATCCTTTTTTCAGGCATGTATACAAAAAATGGACTAATCGCTATGCGATTTTAGAAAGCAAAAAGAAAAACATGAGTCTTCAGTTCACGGCATGGGCAGCAGCAATGGGCGCATCAACAATAGCGTCCACAATATCCTCATCCATAGGGGCATTATTAGTAGTAGCAACATCATCCAATGGAGCAAAAGCAGGCGGAGGGAACACCAGGTTCCTAAAATCTGTGTACTAGTCGATATCGTAGAATGACACCATGTTGTAGATACAAAACAAGAAATGGCAGGCTCAAGTGACCCTCTAATGGTGCTCATTTTGCGACTGGAGGCGAAAGCCACTCAGAAATGGCAGCCACGACACGACCGCTTCCTCTTCTATGAACCTTTGAAGGTCACTCGCAGTCGGAATTCCCCCACCATGTGCAACGTTTGCAACGACCTTCCCGAGGCCGTTCAGGTACTTCTTGGGGAAAATTTCCTTTACTAGATGCAAAATCAAAGGCTTGGGAATTCCTATATCTAGTATGAAGGCGAAAAAGTGTGAGCACACGTCAGTGTTAACTCTATATCTGTCCTCATACTCAAGGCAGTCCCGTCCCAAGACCCATTTTATGGCTATGATTGACAGCGAGTGTTTGTTCTTCATCATCCTTTTTAAGCGCTTGGTAGAAATCTCACCTAAGAAGGCAATCTGAGACTTATGTGACACTAGCCTAATTGGGGTGTTCATCTTGTCAAACTCTCTGCGAATACCTTAAAACTATCCTTGCAAAGCACCTAAGTCTAGCCTATGAGAACACTACGCAACTGTAAATGCTGAACTGCTAAACCAATTACCTAATACCAATTCAGCTCAAATCGCTAAGTGTGATTTCGCTACTGCTTAGATGTCTATTTGTAGAAAAAGTGAGGAAATGCGTGGTAATCTGCTTGCCATAAATGTGATGTTAATCGAGTACCAACTTGAAAGATGTGCCTAGGCTTGCTCAAATTTCCCACCTAGTTGTTTCTATTGAGTACGGTTTGCTACGTGCAAAACTAATAAGGGCTAATTAATCAGCCTAAGCTGGTGGTAGCAATCGGCAGTGTTATGCACGACCAAGGACTGAGGTGTCATTCTCCAGGTGTTTTTCTTATTCCAAGGCATACTCATATCTTTTCAAATGTTGATCGCATCTTTGGCTTAATCATTCCTTTTGGGATATTAATTGCCAATGCATACAGATGCTTAAGCTGCTAGCAAAGCATCGGCTCAAGTTCCAAGAAAATCGCACTATATAATATGGTTGCTAATTATATTTATGAATTCTTGTCAAATCAAAATGACAAGTAATTCATCTCACACAAGCCAAAGGGTTAGCAATACATGCCGAATTAAATGCAAAAAAAGGTAACTCTTGTCTAGCACCTTGAGAGAAAATAGCTAAATATTGCATGCAAATTTTTTAGGCACTTAAAAGGTCTTTTCAAATATGCTGCCTAGAGAAAAAGAAATTCCTAGCACACAACCAAAGCCGAAGTAAATATGTAGAAGAATTCAAGCTAAAGTAAAAAGCTTCCCACAAATTAACAATGATAGAAAGTTCAAGCCAAGAAGTTAGGCAAGTGACGATGCAAAGCTTAGCTAAAGCTATGCAAGGAACACCAACCGTTAATGTCTTTGAGAATATTTCTTATGCTACAATGGGTATTCCTGACAAGCCAAGATGGGAAAACAAAAAGGAGCTGGACAAGCCCAAAAAATACAGAGACTAGAGCTTAATTCAGGAGGATTGGGATAACGTTCATGATCCCTTTCTTGCAAAGAACCCTAAAGGATTGAGGGAAGCGACCTGCGAAAGAATAAAGGTGTCCAAAAGGGCAATGTCAACTGCAAAAAAAGTATTGTTCAACGGGCTTCCTCAATATATGGTCCCATCTGTGCACTACTGCCCAGAATTAGTCGATGCGGCCATTAAGCGTTTCAACCCAAGTACCAACAATATTGAGGGCCGAACTATGTTAGTCAACATCAGCTCGACTGCCATCTGGGATATGTTGTGTATTCCAGATCCTATGCAAAGGGGAATGATAATGGAGACATTCACTCCTAAACAGGGGGATCATATATGGAGCACCAGAGATAAGACTTTGGAATTTTATAACAAAGAAACCCAAAGGATTCAAGCAAAACAAGAGAATCCACCAAGAATTCCTGTGCCGCACGACGCTTTCAAGGAAGAACTATGACATGCCTTTTCAATGATGGCATTTGTTTTCAGTCTGGACATCGACCAAGAGGTGTAGACTTTTCAATTGGGCTCAACTTTCCAATTCCACAGGAAACGATCTTACTTCTGGTATGATTTTGCAGAATTCCTCTCAAAGAAAATGATAGAGAAAATTAACAAGTACCAAGTTGAACGAAAGTTTAGATTTCTCTCCTATCTTGCTCATATGTTTTTGTATCAAAACCCTGATTTCTTTGATAAGCGGGTGAAGTTGTTTATCTTTGACGAAAAGAAGAGAAAAAAACCAGCTTATGTCTGGACCCCTCTCCTCTCTTCTACTTTTGATTATTACGCATTTTCAGATTATTTCTTGATTTCGATTTTGCAAGATTTGCAAGGGGAGGAGGGTATTAATTGACTCACCTTGACTTAGATAGAGTATATGCAGAACTTCACTCCTAGATGTGATTGGTTCTTCGGAGCGGATTTTACATTCATCCGAATGCGAGGCTTCACCGACAAACCATTTCGCCTCCTGACATGTGTGACTAATCGAGTGCTGGCCCTTGAATTGTTCCAGCAGGCGTGCATTATTGATATTACCTTCTGCAGTGGGAAAAAGGTCAAGAGGAATGGATTCTTCACCTACCTACAAAGTTTCAAAACAATGGCCATGAAAAAGAAGCAGAAACACCCGCTATTGCAGGATAAGCTGGCTCATTTAGGGTTGGTAATGATTTGCAACAAGTGGGATTACAACCCTTTCAATGATCTGCCATATGAGCATCTCAAGGTAACTCACATCCCTCGGCCTTATTGGGAGTGGAGGCGCAACTTGCTAGAGGATGAAGATGAATTGTTGGTTGACCTAATTCATATCCCCACGGAAGACAATAGGCCGCCATGGCATAGGTTCTATTTCATTGTGGCGGATTATGATGAAAACTGCAAAATGGGAAGAGCTCTGTACAATAAGCTAAGGAATGAAGAAGAATGGACTCATGAAAGGATCAAAGCCTTCTGTGTGTATCGCCAATAAAAAAATCGGCTTGATGCACCTTATGAAAGCGTAAAGGAAGATGAACGGTTTAACGAACTTTGGGATGATGGGCACCCTGCTTCTGACTCAAGCGCTAGCGGAGGCGACAACCCCGATGAAGGAGAAGAGTAGGCAAAAGAGGAAGCTGAGACATTAGCATCCTCTGCCCAACAAAGGAGGAAGTTTATAGGATAGTCTACCTATGTCGCTTCCAATGTGCGACTGAATATGTCACGAGCCTCTCAGACACTCACCTGGGTCTCGAAAGCAACAAGAGTGCCCCAACAACAACCGAAGACTATAGAAGTGGGAGACGCCCCACCCGCTAAATGACAACACACAGAAGCTATTCCGGGAGAAGGATCACAAGGAGTTGCCGCAAGCCAAGTGCTCGCAGTGAGCCAGGAGCTCGAAGTAAGTAAGGAGCTAGCAACGAGTGAACCACTGCCATCATCTAGTCAACAGGTAATATTCACTTCTGCTTTTCTTACTTCCCAATCTTTGGTATCCTCTTCCATTTCCACAACGCCCCTTACAAAAAGTGTCAGCCCTACTTCATCTGTCCCTACCACAATGTTTGCGGGAGGTATCTCCCAATTCGCCCAAACTGGGCCATCTATCTTAACGCCTCCGTGAACCTTAATATTGGCCGTTGCTGCTCAATCTCTCCTCGCCTCTCTTTCTGGAAGCTCGACTGCCATTGGTACCCCTATTGCCTCTGCTACCTCGGGTCCGACCGAGTATGCCCAGCAAAAGAACTTGATTATGACTACCCCATCACCTTAGCAACTGATGAGCCCTTCCGCTAGTTCGTAAACTGAACTATGGCAGGTTCCCTTTTTCTCCCCGAAGATTGTCAATCTCCCACCAAAGAAAACACAGGGGCCTTCTACACTTGTATTCCCTTTTTCCCTACCTCCTGGTGCACCTATTGTCGGCGGACTAGTTCAGTTGCCATCTGAATTCATATCCTAGGGAGAAGCCACAAAGCAAATGAGAGCCCTCAGGATCCAAAAGCGAAAAGTGAAGGATGATAAAAAGGAGGCGGAGTCTAAGGTGTATACAGTTTACAATGAAGCGCAACAAATGTTGTATTTCGCCACCATGTACCCAAATGTTGTCAAACCACAAGGCAAGATGCTATCGAGTGATTACCACATGTATGCCATGGGGCTTGATTTGGCTGCAGCCCGACCACAGGATAAGGTAGAAATCATGGAGAAAACACAGCGGGTGGTGACGACCGACTTCCTAAAGTTTGGCCGTCAATTGAAGAAAAAAGAGGAGCAGTTAAAGCTTGTGAAGGAAAGGGTCCATTTTCTGGAAACAAGGAGAAATCACTAGAAGCAGAGGTTGCACGCTTGTCTGAAAAAGTGCGAGCAAAAGAGTTGGAGCAGAGCAAACTCCAAGAGGAACTCAAGAAGTTCCAATCTATTGACCCCACACTACTCAATGAGCTACGAGCGAGGAACCATAAATATCAGAGCTAATTAACCTTGGTGGAGCAAAATATGCAACAAAAGGATAAAGAGTTAGCAGCTCAACGCGCTCTATATGAGCATGAATTAGAAAAGAATAATATGGAATTTGAAGGCCGAAAGGCCCAGTTAGAAAAGGAGCTCCAAGAGACAAAGTCCTCTCTTGACACATAATTGGCGAACCACGCCCAAGACGAGGAGAACTAGTATAAAGAGATAAGTAGCTTCGGGGAGCAATTGGCATCCGCAAAAAAGAGAATTGCAGAATAAACAGGGGTTGTCAATTCAAAGCATGCAAAGATCGCCTCTCTAAAGAGCTCTCTCCAAGCCTCCGCTACATAGCCGGACCTCATCCCATTAGCTCGACAACTATATATTTCTTATTGGGAAAAGGCTAAAGCCTTCTGCCTAACACTGCAACCAACGCTTTGGTTCATCTCAAATGCAACAAAATTGAGCCAGGAGGTTCAAGGAACAATCGAGCAATTCCCACAGTTCATCACAGAGAAGGTCCCTGAAGCAAAGAGTTTGCTTAGCAAGCTATATACAGTCTCTGATGAAGACCTGGCCAAAGCAGGGATCAAGGATCGGGATATTGCAGCCCAAACGAAAAACAAGTTCATCCATTGCCACTTGGCCTTCTAGCGAACTAATGCTACCACAACTACTTTGAACCAGACAATGGACGACATGCGGGAAAATTTCTCCCAGCTGAGTGAGATGGGTCCGCCGTCCTCATTTCTTGAAGATGGGTCGATCGCCACAGCCGAGCAGATTGTAGAAAGAATTGAAGAAAAGGAGCAAGACCCAACCACTTTCCAGAGTTTCAGCCATCCTTCTATTGCAGCAGGCATTGAAGATGTTATTCATTGACTTGCGCAGCTACTTTTCCATTGCGAGGCGGGGGCCAGTTTACCTGAGGTACTGCCTTATAAAGAAACGCTCGACCTAGGCGGAGCACAAGAAAATTTGCGCAATATAGTGAGACCACCCGAAGACAACTGGCTGCCCCTGCAGCCAGCCATTTCCAGGCTCTAATTCAGTCGCCAATGGATGGCACTCTGGTCTGCAAACCAAAGAAAATTTTGAGTTCCTCATTCCTCTAAACGAAACGCCCCTGATAGTCGTCAAAAGCTGTGAATACGAAATTCACCATGCTCCCTTCGGGTTTGGTTTTTGGCTAAGTACTGGCCCATGCCTTCAAATGAATATCATTGGCCCCTTTTTGATAGTCACCACAGCCTTTGCCACGTGTCCGCTCATCTCTCTTCGAAGGATTTTTCTTTTTGCTCTTCTATCGGCCCCCGATATGCTCCCACATGTCTTCACCGCAGGTTATTTTGATTGCTTCCTTTCATTTCCTTGTTGGTCCCCACCCGCGTGCCACATAGCTCCCATTTGTAGAACAATTTGGCGGACCCCAGAGGCAGCGTCTATAGTAAATATTATTGCTATGTGTCATCTCAGTGCAAGCTTTCACCGAAGGAAGGGTAAATCGGTCACGGACAGCAAAATGTTGCCACGTGTCCCTTCAATGCATGCTTCTTCAATGCAAGGATCAAAGCGAACAAAGCGCTGTGATATGCTGCCACGTGTTCTAACAAAACCAGTTCCAAGGAGGCGACACTTGTTTGCATGAGACTTTGTTGGGACCACTGCCATCATTCGCAGGGGATGCACTTGAATGGAGAGCGACCAAATGCTATGGCCCGAATCTTTTATGTTACAACAGCCGAGGGAAATCATTGCCTCAACATCATTGCTCAAGATTCTGAATCTTTTCAGTTGCTGCTTGCCAGCAGTGGAGGACTTGCTATATATACTACTCTCTGCTTTTAAAGAGGGGTTCTAGGTTCCGAGTTTGGAGATTACATGCTACATGTTTTTCAAGTTTCACTAGTTTTAGAATTACAGAATTTTTGGAGAGACCTGGCCTTTTTTATTGTTTAGATTATTGCAAGAACTCACAGATTGTGTCATTGTTCGACCTCTCTGTTTCTTATGCTATTGATAAACTTTATACTGTGTCGTTATTGTTTGAATGGTTTATTTTCCGTACTTCCATAATTTGAATGCTAGTTTGCTAGTTTAGATCATGTCTTTTGACTCTTCTTTCAGTAAATGGGTGTGAAAATTATTTTGTCATTGAATGAGCTGTTCATACTACAATCTTTAATTTCTGTTATTCTAGGACATAGTAACTTGCTAAGCGGACCCTTAGATCACATCCAAAATATAGGTTTATCATGTTTTTTATCTAAATTCTGGCGCATCGCCTTAATTAGATTCTTTATTTTTATATCTACTTCCTTTTCCCATTCCAAAACCCCATTTACAGAAGAAACCGACTTATTTAAAAATCCGGAGGTCACTCAGTTTAGCGCAATAAGTCCCCCATAAAATGAGTTTCTCACAAAGGGCTATTACCTCGTCAATTTTTGGCATCAACAATAACCATAATATTAAGAAATGTTGAACAAATATACAAATGAAGTACACATTTTTATGAAGCAATATATACTCTTATCAAAATGTACAATCTTTCAAAGATTAAGTCTTGTGAATGAATGATATACAACCTAATATCACATGAAAGATATAGCCTTACTAGGAATCCTTGTGCGTCCTCTTGATGGTATAGAAAATAGTGGGGTTATTCTCCATGAAATGTATAGCAAACTCAAACCATACTTTCAGTTCCTCCTCATATATCACCTTCATACTCTCATTCCTATAATGCCTTATACCTCTAGAGCTGTAACATGTGCATCACTTGCTGTTGTCACCGCAAAGCAATTGTGGATGTGTTCCTCTATAGCTAAATTTGTTCACTTTTCTCTCGGTGAATGAAAATGACTAGCTTCACATCATTTTCATTCAAATCTTTGTGGTAATCTATGATTTTAATAGCAGCATAAATCGTTTGGGGAAAAAATCGGCAAACCAAAAAATCAGGATTTTTTGAAAAATCATGAAAAAATCGGGAAAAAATCGGATTTGAAAAAAAACGTAAAAAAATGTAGAAAAATAGACAAAACCTTATTTTTTTTAAACTTAAGGTCATTTCCATAGCATAGAGATATAGAGAGCAAATAAAATAGAGATTTTAACCCATGAATTGTAGAAAATAGATCTTTTTTGTTTATATTCATATCGCTGATTACATTGCACTTTGTCTTAAATAAGGAGTTGTAGCTTGTTTGTTTGTCTTAAAAATCTTTAAAAAATATATTGTGTTTGTTTGTCTTATATTCTTTGCAATACTAATGCTTAAATGTTGTTTCAGCTATGTCCCTAATACATAGATGCAAGCCCAGGCAATAAAATGACAAATATTATTGTTTTCCTTGGCACTTTCATTCTATTTTCAAAAGCACGATGAGGATATCTGAAAGTTTTCACTCTACAATTTAATTTGTCAAGAAATTGCAATGACTTTTGGAATTTGGAAAAAATAGCCAGACATTTAAAAAAGTTCACGTATGTCACTAATGAAATAAATAAATAAATAAGAAATAAATAATGATGGGGATTAGGTTTTCAATTTAATAAATAAATAAATAAGAAATATTCAAATAAATAATAAGGAATATTTTAATAAATAAATACAATATTGAATATTTAAATAAGGAGAAGCAACAATATGGAAATAAATACAGAATAAAGAGAAACGACACAGCTTGAAACAATAAAACAACAAAATGATCCTGCTATAGGCGACGCATATACGTGAAAATGGCGACATGGAAATAAATACCTGTATGCTGATGCTCCTAAACGCCTTCCTAATTTTCGCGCCTTCTGCAAACCTTAAACGCCTTCCTGATTTTTGTGCGACTGAGAAATGAGCTCCAAAAATGAAAGTCGACCCCGCAAAATGAAAGACGCGTCCAAAATATGTCGGAAAGTAGAAATCGCGTCGAAATAATTAGCGAAAAAACGCGTTTTAGGGTTTTATTTTCGTGCAAATTTTTTAGTCGATTTTTTGCTCGATTTTTTCTTGAAAAAATCGCGATTTAAACCCGATTTTCAACGATTTTTTTTTGGGCGTTGACCGCTGGAAAAAATCGCTATTTTTGTGAGGAAAAAATTGGCAAGGTCCAGGATTTTTTAAAAATCGCAATTTTGAGGATTTTTTGCAGATTTATGCTTCTATGATTTTAGGGATTCCACAGCTGCATCTATGCTTCCCTCTTTAGACATTATTTATTCCTCACATCTCCCAATGATGTATCCATTTATACGAATTCCCGAGTTCTATTTCAGCTGCCTCCTAATCCACATCTAGGGTTAGTTCTTCAAACGTTCTATTGGGGGAATTGTTTTCATGCAGACCTCCATCACATCCTTATTTAGTATATCTTTATTGGTTGTGCCTGCATTGTTAGCCTTTCTATTTTTTCAGCAAGAAACCCCAAGGGGCAATTATTATGATTCTTCCTCTGTCTGGCCCATTATTATTCAATAGCAACCCAAATTTAAATTAGCAAATAGACTAGATTTCTGATCATACAAAAGATAAGGCAGCCATTTCCAAATATGAATTTTCCTTAATGATAAAAGTTTCTTCACTTTGTTGATCTTCCCCCAATTCCTTGCAATCCATAAGAGGTTTCAAAATGTGAGATATTATATTTGTTTACCCTAAAGGATTCTTTACTTGTTGCAATCTCTAGAAGGGTGATTTACCTTTGCTGCTCCTCAGACATTCCATTGCAAGGCTCTTGCAAGAACACCAGCAGTTTGCATAAAAAGATGTATGTCTAGTAAACATGTGATTCAAATAAGAAAAGGTATCACCTTTTCCTTTGCTACTCTGTATATCTGATAATCCACCACAACAATATGCAAATCACACAGAATCAAATGAATTTGAAGTTCTCTTAAGATTATTAACTACAGAAAACTAGTTACTTAAAGATGAACAGTAATATTTGAAACAAATTTCATGTCTATAAAACATGGATATAAATTCAAAGCAAGACAACAGACCGATCGACCAATGCCAATAAAATAAACAGAATAACCCAAAGCAATATAAAGAGCAATACTTCGCATCTGAGCCAAAACACGTCCAAGACAAACATTAGCACCTAGATTGTTGAAATGCATTTGCCAAATATCTTTCAATGGAGGTTCGAATAACCCAAGCATTATATATTAAATAAACTAATAAATCTTAAAAGGTATGTAAAACTTAAGGTGAACTGCCTCAATAACTTCACAGATCAAAATTCATGGTCAACATATAAATCTCATATTCATTTACAAAACATTGTGATTTTTTCTGAGCATCTTCACAGGCTTTTATTCTTGAGTCTGACATTGATGTATGCATATGCTTGTTTAAGATCATACCATTTGATCCTCAAAAAAGGAACCACAATCATTAGCTTGGACTTCGAGAAGAATGTGTAATGCTTGATAGCGAAGAAACAGAATTATAATAATATCACTCATAAGCTTCGATTCCCAAAAATAAAGTGCATTTTCCAGTCAAGCAAGCTAATCTTTGTTAGCCTGGCTGTGACTCACATTTAAGGCAGCTCTAAAGGTACTCTAGTAAGATGCTAATGTAATCGAATAATTTTAACATCAATTCTTTTATTATTGGAATAAGATAGTTTGTTTCTGACAATTTCATCTCTTGTCCAACCAATTTTTAGGGCTTCTAGTCAGTATCACCCATGAGAACAGGATACTTGACGGCACCCCTGTAACTTAAAGGAGTTTCTTTATTTTGGGGCTTTCTTTTCCTCTTTTTGTCAATCCATTCTGTTCTCTCCATTGCATGATTCTCCTGTTCTGGAATTATAGTAGCCAATCTACCTGCAGAACATGTGGAATGGCCAACAAAAACAAATTTTCTTTACATTTTGATGTGGGATTTTAAACAAAGCGAGAACATATCTGTTCTAAGTATTTCAAACTGGTAATCAAATGATTTTTACTTACTGCGTCTTGAACCAGGCATAGAATCCCATCCTTCATTCACATTTTTTATTCGATCCTCCAGAATTTCAGCATTCAATTTCTGCTCCCTCAATGGAGTGAATACATCAATCCTTGTATCCTCAGAGAAATCCTTAACTCTCTCACAATCCTTCCTTCCTTCCTCTACGGACACCTTTTCCTCAAAATTAGTTTGATCAAGAGCTTTACTGCATGCCGCATAACCTTGGGACATGCCCACAGCATGTTTGGGCTGATATTCTTTTACATGGATTTGAGAAATCAATTTCCTGTCACATTTATTTTCATATATTTCCGGAGTGTTTATCTTTGCTGTACCCTCATTGTTTTGAAAAAAAATATCTTTATTCCCTGGTTTGACAATATGCAGCTTAAAAATGTAAAATTCTTTGCTTACCAACTTGAAAACACAAGTATCTCTTTCCTCTAGCTTATTAGCATGAACATGATGTCTCCAATTCACAGTAAACCCATGATATCTGCTATAATTTATAAATTGTATAGCATAGGATTTGCCAATGTTAACATTGTCTGATACAAATATATTTGTGCGTTTTTTTGGGAACCAGTGTAGAGCAACTTTTTTTGGAATGCTCTGCAAATGGGAAAACACCACACATGAATATTCAGATCCAGAAACTTATAAGAGTTGGAAAGCCTTCAAATGTGCAAGGAGATATGTAAATAAACTATATGCCTCAACCATAAAATCCTAAAGTTAAATGCCAATACATACACAGCAAGCACCAGGTTTAGAATCCCAGTTCAAATAATTGCTGAACAGAAAAGAAATCAGAGCTTGCTGTCTCAAGCATCATTTAGAATCATGTAAAAGATTAATATATATTTCAAGATGTCACTTTCATATGACAAAAAGTAACTGGAAATTAAACTGTGAAACATAATTAAGGAATCATTAACGATTATATTGTTTGAAGATTTGGCAACTGATTGTCAGCCTACAGTTTTTTTAATAACATCTCCCAGTGTATTTAAATATTTAATCCAATGTAAGCATTTCTACTTGCAAATAGCTATCTGGTACCCTGAATACTTGATCCTTTGCATGCTATTATTTGTATGTTGAAACACAAAAGCACTGTTTTTGTTTCAAGCAGTATCAAAGCAATTAATTAATATACATATTGTCATGGTCAGATATTGTGTTTCCAAGAAAACTGCTTTCTACTTGCTATCTTGAAGTGGGATGCATTCTTAGAATATTAGGCTAACACTTTGGCAATGGAATCTTTCATCAGGGAGTTCCAATTTCATATGTGGCACCTAGATAGAATTCTTACAAGTTTCCTTGTCTTATAGCTAATAATATGTCATTTTTAAGTCAAATTCACTGCATGTTAAACAGAAATATATTGGCAATCATTTAAGTATAATTTGCATTTGTTGATGTCCTTATCATTGATTTTATTTTTCTTACACTTATCTATTAAATTCCTTAGTTCACTTCTTAGTGCTTATCTCTGTTGTATCCTGTGTTTAACTCTGTCATGACCATACATGCAGAAGATTTTAATTGCTATTATTTCTAGCATAGTGACATTAATCTCATACTGAGAACACCACTGCCGCAATGCCATTTTTAGATGCTTCACAAAATTGGGGATAGGCCTTTTAAACCTTGGTGGAAGGATTGGAAATGATACCTAGATACACCCTTTTAAAACTTCAAGCCTTGCAAAGGCTATTTGTGGTTGTCCCCACATCTTCCTATAGTAGATTAACTAAATATTTAGTGGCATCTCCAATCCTCTATTGGGATTTAGCATTGTTGGTCCCAATGCATTTGGTCGGTGGTTTTGGAGCCTATATTGACTCACTTTTCGTAGAGCATTCTTTACCAAGGCCGTTAGGGTGGCTATTTAGGTCATATGGGCATTCCTAATCTTTGTTGTCCATTTTGTGGAGAAATGGAGTCCTTCAAGAACCTTTTCTGATTTTGTCCTAGAGCTTAGGAGGCTTGGAATTGGATTCATGATTTTTTTAAGCCTTTTTGATCAACTCTTTTTTCTTAGCATATGGTTCTACTTGGGGATTGACTATATCTCTTGCACAAGTATACCCATTTTTGACATGCTTTCAGGGTAGAAATTCTCTTCAATAGTTGGAAAGAGAAATAATGCTCTTCTTTTTGGCTGTTTGTTAATAGTCACTTTCCTTTGTATACAAAAGCCATGATTTGCTCTAATGTGCTCATGCAGATTCAAGTGCAAGCTAATAAAGTTGCACTTGAAGTTGCTCATCTTTAGGGGCTATTGGACCATGGAGGAATGCCCCTTGCATTGTTGCCAAAGTTCTGTTGGATCCCTTCTCTCCTCCTTGACAGCATCAACTTGGACATAACTAGCCTACCAAACAAGATAGTGGATCCCACTCCTCTGTCCCCATAACTCTTAGCCTTTGATTTCTAGAGATAATGTTGTTCATGGGGGATGGTCCCCACTTTCCAAGTTGCCTTTTACCTCTTTTCAGGAGCATGGTGTTGCTCTTAGCTAACCTAATTTAGGCAAGTTTCCCTACTTAGAGTAGGTCATTTCTCTAGTTTGTACTCACTAGCCCTTGAATAAACCTACTGAAGAAGAAGTTGCTCTCACTAGTTGGGAGCCGATTGATGATTCTATTCTCCTAGATGTTTAGGGCAATCCTAGTGATAAAGAACCTCCTCCTTTTGTCTTTGCCTTAGCTGCTTAGACTTTGTTGGGCTTGACCTTTCTTATGTTTATTAATCTTTGTTATGGACTCGGTCCCGCTAGAATTTGTGATGTGCTTCTCTACCACCCTTTTTTGCGAATATTGTACTATTTTCCTTTATTAAATAAAATTAATTAGATGATATTCATCATATATATTATAAACTCATACAAATATCTTAAATATATTCATTTTAAGAAAATACTAACACCTATCTATCATAATTAATAATTTTATTATTTACCTCATCAAGAATAATATATGACGTCTTTTGGATAAATATATTTAAATTATCGATATTAATATATAGAATAAAATATTTATTATCCTTACTATGACAAATGCATAACATTGACGACTCTTTTAAATTTAAAATGATATGACCTAAGTTCTTTGATGGGTAAGAGAAATCTCAAAGGGGGATCCCAGAGGTAGAAAAAGCAAACCCCTCCTTCCCTCGCTCCCTACTCGCTAAAACAATACAAAATCAAAAGAATAGGATAGAATAGAAGGCTTTTAATGTCCATGAGGCCAAAGAAAGCCTATGGGACAATAGACCTTGCTATTTTAGCATTGTGAAGTGTTGATCTCCTACAGTTTAGTTTGATAATGAGCTCTCCCATTCTCTCCACCCATTCCACGCTAAATAAATCTTGAAAAGTAGTTGCTGTTAAATCACTTATGCAGTTGTCTCTGATGTCACTATATGCTTTGCAATCTAAGATAATAAAAAAATTCAGTTTCCACCTTCCCTGTTGTACACAAGATACAAACCCTCTCTTCCCAAACTTCTTTTGGCCCTTTCCACCTCCATGTTTCACATCGAAGACGATGTGAGTTAGTCCTCAACTGAGCAATGGGAATCTTTGACCTCCAAGAGATATTGGCCACTATATATGCCTTTTGTTTATGGTCCATGTTGGGATTAAATTCTTCAAGATAATACTTTTTCTTTCTCCCAACCTCCTTTGCCCACATAACCTTGCGAAATTTCTCAACTACATACATCTTTATTTCTTTACTATTATTAGGTTACACATTCAAGTGAATGTGCCACTTGTTCATCCACTTACAATTTTGCTTCATCTTTGTCTTCTTTCTTTCACCTAATACATCTTTGAAAACAACATTGGGCCACCAATGAGCTTCCATTTGCTGAACCTTTTTCAAATATCTCAAAAGACTCACCATAGCGATGGCCTCAATAGGGATTGCCCCTGTTTCAGCTAGAAGTATTTCATAAGGAATTGAAGCTTTTAGTTTGAATTTACTTTTGATCAAGTGCTTTTGAATTCTCTCTATTTGTGTCCACTTGATGTCAAAGGTACTACTAGCCCAAATTTTACAACCATAAAGAACCACTAGAATAACTAACAACCCAAACAATATTTGAATAGTTTCCAATCCCATAACTCTGCCTCTTTGCATTTGTTTTGAAGAGAAAAAAGTGCTCTCCAGCCTCCCAAAGTTCGTTTCCTTCTACAAGTTTCCCAACTAAGCTTGTTGTTGAAGTCAATTCCCAAGTATTTATACTCCGTTACTTCGTCTAGGATACTACCTTCAAAATAGAAGTCGAACTGATTTTTTTTCCTTTTCTTGGAGAAAGTCATGATCTTGGTCTTACTAAAATTAACTTGCATACCCACATCTTTAAAAAAATGCTCAAGTGCAGCCAAATGCGCTTGCAACCCTTGGGCAGATCTAGCAATCAAAATAAGATCGTCTGCGTACAAAAGAATCCTACCAACATACTTTCCCAAAGGAGCCCATTCCCCACCCTTCAAATTCAACCACTCATCAAGTTTGTCGATATAAAGGCCAAAGAGAGCAGGAGATAAAGGGCAGCCTTGTTTAACCCCAGTGTCACTCCTAAAGCTTTCTGAAGTACCTGCATGAGTTTTTATTTTTACCCGAACCTCTTCATAAAGCATATGGACAGTTGCTCCAAAATGATCGGGAATACCAAGATCTTTCATTTTGCCCCATAACTTGTGCCTAGGAACCGTGTCAAAAGCTTTTTGAAATCAACAAAACAACAAAAAGCTTCCTCTTTCTCACTCCAAATTTTTTCAATGATATGTCTCAAAGTGATGCCATGATCGATTGTTGAGTGTTTTTGTTTGAAACCTGCTTTCCCTTTTTCTCTCTTATTTTTAACTTCTACCCATTTGTTGATTCTGTGTTCAACCATGCTATCAAACAACTTTGCAAAAAAAGGGTTGATCATGATGGTTCGATAATTGAATGGATTATTAACATCCCCATTCTTAAATAGGGGTATGGCTAAGTTGGTGATCCAATCTTTTAAAAACCCATGTTGGATGATGTTGTTGAAAATATTTATAATGTGAGAAGCTATGATTTCCATTCCCCATTTTAGATATTCAGCTTAAAGCTCAACCATGTCTCTAGCCTTTCCTGCCCTCATCTTCTTGATACCTTCTTTAAACTCTTGCGAAGTGAAAAGCTTCATTGTCGTGTTTACCTTTGGAGGCTCTTCAATTCCTGTATCTTGCTCATACAAGTGTTTTACATACTCAAACCATTGAGTGGAGGTGATGCTATTCTTGGTTTCCTCTTTCTTTGATTGAAGCTCCCTCCAAAAAAGCTTTGGGTTGTTCTTCCCAAGGTATAACAATTCTTCTCGCCTAGCATTCATGAACCCTATTTTTCTACTTTTACCATTTGCTTGTATAACCTTGTGTTCTCCTTTTCTTTACCTAGCTACTTGTTGGCTTTCCTTGCAGCTTTACACTCCTCATCAAATCAAGCATTTTCCAGTAACTGGCTTACTTGTTTCCTCTTATTCTTTGCTCTTTTACAGCCCTCCAGGGCTTCTTGAATTTTGTGTGTTAGCTGATGACTTTTTAGACCTTGTGGTTGTTTCCTTTCCTACTGCATTACCTATCTTAGAGTCTCCTTAAATATATTACAATTTTCTTGGGTTAAGAGAATTTTTCCCTTTTTGTGAGTTTGACAAGTAGGTTGTTCCTGTTTCATAAACTAGTAGCGTTTGGGCCAAGATAGCAAAAGACAAACTGGATTATGATGAGATTTTAAGTCCTCCAAGAATTCCTCAATCACAACCTCCGTTATTTTGCAAATCAGGCTTTGCAAGCAAATAACATAATCAACAATCCTAGCTCCATTACATGTTTTGCATGTGAAATTTCCAGAGTTCATCCAATTGCCCATACCATTACAAATAACTAGATCAAAAATGCCACAAAAGGCAAGTAACTCTTCGCCAAAGTGGTTGATAACCTCTCTATCCACTGAACACCTTGCCCAAAGCTGATTTTCTTCTTCTATTAACCAAAGTGGATTGTTATCTTCCTTGTTGCACAAGCTACTCACTTGCTCATCAGCTGTCTTTGCATTGAAGTCACCAACTAGAAGAACTTCACCTTGCTGCGAGAAAGACAAAATATCCTTTTTTAGAGCTGCATAAAGGTCCTTACCATCTAGACCTTTTTTTTTGTAAATTTTTTACCCTTGTGGGGCAAAAATAACATGCTACAATTATGATGAGTTTATTATTCTCTGAGATTTTAAACCATATGTATTTCTTATTTGGGTCCGTCTTTTCTAACTGAATTTTTCTTCCCCATGCTTCTTTTATTAAGACCAATATGCCAGCATATCCCTTGCCATTACCAGCTGCCTCGTTCCAAATTGCAAATTTTGTGTAGTCTTCAAAAGTAGGTTCTTGCAGCCATCATGTTCATGTGTTTCTATGAGACATTATGTCTCTCCCAACAGCAATAGGCCCTAACCCAGGTCCCCTTCTCCATGGATATCCTCTACAATTCCAACACACTAGCTTTAGTTTTTCCTAGGGGGGCCTTACTTGCTATTTACCTTGGACCAAAGGCTCAACTCCAAAATATTAGTTCTTTTCAACCATTTATGTTGTGCCCCATCTGTTGTTGCCATTGTTGTCTTTACTTTCTCTCTGTTATACTCTTGCTGTGTTGTGTTATTTTGTGACAAAAAATTGGTAATGATTGCTTTTCCCTTATGCAGTCACACAATTTTACCTTCTCCTTTGGCTGTCCTTATTTTGGCCAACACCTCTCTTCTTGCTCCCTCGTGCAAGACGGTTATATCTTCATCTAAGAAGTAGGAGCCTTCAAAAGCCTCTTTTGGCTTAGAAGCTGGTATTTGTCTTCTAAACTCCTCAAGGTAACTTTGATAGGCCTAAAACACTCCTCTCTTAGTTTTCCAACTCTTTTTTCTTGAAATATTTGGCCTCTCCACTGAAACCTGCCCTTCAAAAAATCACTTGAAAGATTGTATGTATCCTCGTTCATGCCATAATCCCTTACCCCTTTAATGATTATTTTTTTGTCCTTTCTTGTCTTTCTCTATTCTCTATTCTCTTTGTTGAAGCCTTTTGAGTTGTTTTTCCTATCACTTTCTTTTTTCTCAAGAACTTGAGCACTTGCTTGCTTCAAGGACTGAGCCCTGTCATTTACTAGTTTTGAGCCTGCCATGTTTGAAATTGCTTTTGTTGTTTGCTGTCAGGATTGCCATGCTTGCTTCATGTCCTGCCATTCAAGTTGTCCTATTTTTAAAACCCTTTACAATGCTGCCACTTGTTCTTTTAGCACCCTATTTTCCTCCACTAAAGCTTGGTTAACAACCATGCACCCATTGACCTTGTGCTTTGTTTCTTGATCCTTTATTTCCAAACATCCTACCTAGCTTTTAACATTTAACAACTCACGCACATATAAATGTGCAGACCAAGTAAGAGGAGTTGAGATGGGGCTATAAATGCCATCTTCTTCTCCAATGTCTTTACCAATATGCCCCTCTATTTTTTTGTCATATTCTTGACTTTTTGAGCTTTTTCTCTTTGCGTTCTAGTTGTAGCTTTCCCTTTTTGTACTTGTTTCCTTTTTGAATGTTCCATTTTTACTTGAGATATTCTTCACTTTAGAATACCCTTATACTGCTTTGCATTTACCCACACCCATTTACCAGTTTTGTCTAAAAGAGCAATTTTCATTTGTCCAAAATGATTTGTTTTCTCAACTCCAACAGTTTCATTTTCAATGTTCACACATGGTTGTTGCATGCCATCCATTGAGGGGATGAATAAAAAGAAGTGCAGAGCTTTTTTAGAACAAAAAAAGAGAAAACCCTAAATTTAAATAAGACAAATAAATCTTGGATCCACTGACCTGTGGCCCATTGAGCCTTTGTTTATTGCAGTCGGACTCACCTTTCTGGATAAAAGGAGCTCCGCCTTTGCCTGAATCCACAAAAAACACTGGGGCCCCACGTATCCCCCTTGCTTGCCCGCGAAAAGCACCAACAACATCTCAAAGAGTTAGGGACATGTAGTCAGAGTAATAAGAAAGAAACGATCAAACAAAGGGGGAAGGAGGTATCATAGGTTCATTGTTGGAAGGATTTGTCGGTAGTGGTTGGAACTCATAGAGTTGGTGTTGGTTGAGTTCCATAAATTTGCAGCAGTAATGGAAATTACTTGGGCAATAGATAGGTAGGTGAGTCATAGTATTTATAGGCCCAATCCTACATCTTCATTAATTACTCTCAATTGATTTAGAGGAAAGAATTGTGTTGTACGATTTCGTAGCTCTTTGCTTAGTCCCATGGCGCAACTATGGGATATAGGTACAAATAATTGAACTTGGGAAGTTGTAATAATGGAACACCTAGGAAAAGGGGTAAAAACTTGTAAACATAAAATATATGAATCCAATAGGCCCAACCCAATGGCCTCAGACACCCTTAGGTGCATGGTGTAAAATCCTCGTCTTTATTTGCCTTTGTATGTCATAACTATTAGGAATATTACATCATTCGTAGTTGTTAATAATTGGGTTTGTTTGTTTGTTTGAGTTGATGAAACAACTCAATATATTGGGGATTTGTTATAGGTGGTTTCCTATAAAATAGGATATGAGAATCCTATAAATTTGTAATAGCTTATGGAACAAAACAAGGAGAATAGAAGCGTATTATTATGTGTAGAAAATTTTTATGTACAGCTTCTATAAACTCACCTCAAATTTCTGCCCATATTTCTTATATGGTATCAAAGCGGCTGAGATCCAGGGGGAATCACTTTTGTGAGCAATGATCTATGAGATCTTTTTGACCTATGATTTCCCTAAAGGTCATGATTCCTCAAGCAACTTGCTAATTTGGAGGCCGATCTATGCATTGTGATCTCTATTGTAGAGGTTTGCTTGTGCTTTGAGTAGTGTCCCTGTGCATGGAGGCGAGTATCATCTCCTTTAAAATGATGTTTGATTGCCTCCAAAAGAGGTAGAAGTTAGCAGGCATATTTTTTTTGTGAAAAATCATGGAGCATCTATTTAAAATTTGTGATTGTTCCATGAAATAGAGATGAGAGGATTTGTGTGGTGCACATCATTTGTTGCAGTGGTTTGAAGGACAATAATCTTACTGATCTACAACATATTAATATATTTTAATCGATTCATTCCACTTTGTATTTTGGGTTGACATGTTGTAAGCATGGAATCTGCAAAGGAATGTAATGTCCCAATAGGAATTATACTAGCTTTATCCCAAATTATCAATTTCCCGAGCAGTAAAAGAATTACAAGGTACCTTGGCTTGATTTAATCCTTGCAAACAAGTTAGAGATCAATTATACTAATAGCTTAACAAGTAGAGTATCATGATTGAACATTAGTAAATCCATAGTAAATTTGTTAATCCAATTATTACTTCTCCTAGGGATCCTCAACCAAGGGGAACATGGAAGAGAATGATTCAATGGGGTGTCTTAACCTCTCTAGGCCCAAGGACAGATATACCATCCTCCTTGGCCTCATGTGGCACATGCCATTCATATGGGGTGGCATACCTAGTGAGGATTCATTTATCCGTTATTCCCTCATCTTGCCATCCTTTCCATTTCCCTCATGACTGACCTCTTTATATTGTTCCACCATGATAAGGGAGTGAGATTGCAAAGGGTGTCTTGGTAGCCAACTCTCTAGGCCCAAAGGCAATATCCTTTATAACAAAGGCAGTACCCCTTTGGCCCATGTGGGCTCATCTTGTCCCCCCCCTTGGGTGATGTACCTAGAAGAGGGCCCACTCACCGTGCCCCTTTAGCAATTCTCCCTTCTCCCATTATGGTGAAAAAATGTACATAGCAAATTAACCAAACTCATATATTTGCAAACAATTACATCAGAAATACATAATGAATTAAGAGTGTGCCATCTTTAAGAAATAATAATATACATGAATTAATGATCCTATTTAAACCATGCATTATATCATAAATATTCTACTATAAACACATTAACTCACAATGCTGCAATCATAAGATAATTAATACAACTGAGATATCTTGCTGCTGATTGATCTCCTTTTCTATTTCTTCCCAATCGATCTGCTCTTAACACTCAAAAGATATCGTTAGTGTAGATCAAACAGATAAGAATTTATTATCCATACTTATATTAAAGCATCATAATTACCTATAAAGTTCAATAATTGATGAAAGCATCATTATTGCAGAATCATATATTATATATATCTATTTCCTATATATATATATATACACACACATTATATACTCATTTCTAATTAGTATCAATCTTCCCCTAATTACTTTATGTGAACTCATTTATATATATATTTGACTGGCATTCCATTTTCTGATTGTATCTACAGCTATGCTCAGAAATATTTTCAGATTTCTTATTTACTGTTTTCTCTTCACTCCTCTTTTATTTAATCTTATCACATACCTCTCACTTCTACCTTACTATAGAATATCTGTTGTATATTCTTTACTGCTGTATATCCCTTCTTATATGCAGATCATTATTTATTTTCTCTGATTGCCTATCCCATTCGATTGTTTTTCTCCTTCCTCTTTTTATATTCCCATATCAAGTGAAGAGACATAGCTTTTGGAATAGATACCTCCCTTGAAAGAGACATTTCTTTCAAAAACTAATCGCTTGATTTCAACGTTTGTTTATATTAATCTTCAATTTCTGCCTTTATCAATTGCTGTTCATACATTAAACTTTAAATGGAATCGCTGCCTTCTATATGATATAGCTGCTTTTAATACTTAACCATGGTCACAACTCTTAATAAATTTCCATCGCTGCCTTTGAAGAATGTGCATGAGGCCTTTTATTTAAATGATGCCTTCTATAGATATAATCACTGTTCTTAACATATCTTAATCGCTGCCTTTTAAAATTATATTTGTTTTAATATATATAATATATTTATTGTTATATTAGTTTTTATGTACATTTTTATTATTATATTATAATTATAATTGATGATATTTATAGATGGTTATATAACTATAATATTATCTTATGATAATTATAATTATGATAATATTAAATTATTGATATTTCTTTTTATATTTTTAATATGTATTTTGCATTTAAATGCTTTATATCTTAGTGTTACAATTTCGGGGGCATGACAAGGAAGATAGCCTTAGAAGAATATACAAAGGAAAAATAGCCTTCATTTGTGCTTGGTGGCTTCAACCATGTTCTTTGCTCTTTGTAGTATTCCTTCATTTGTTTTTGCTTTATAAGTGTAGCGTCGTAAATTGTCACCCTTGACAATTTCACACTATGTTTTGCTCCCCCTAAATTCTTGAGCCTAATTGGGTCCCTGATTTTCTAAATTATGCATTCTATAGCCCATTTGTACCACTTTTTGATAAATTGCAAGCATTGAACAAATGCAAGTAATTAATGCTTTGCCCCGATACATTGTGTCTTGTAAAATAGGGCCAATGGGTCCCCCTATTCTGTCAGGGACCAATTTTTAATATGTCGGAGTGGTCATTTTAACATTCAAATTTCAAATTTCAAATGTCGGCTATAGGGATTTAATTCTCAGGAAATTAGAGAAATGCCTACAAATACCTAGTTATTGCATCAATTGAAATCTAACAAGCGCTAAGTGAAATTATATTGGAAAACTTATGATCAAGAGCACTATCAAGCAAGTCAAGAGCAACACTTTAGAGCATCATTGTAGCAATTCAAGATCCTAACATCATGCCAAATTCTATGTGTGTTCATGCTGTCATTGTTTTGTGAAGGCTAACACTTTTGTAGGTCTCCGAAGCATTTAAGAAAATCAAGCAAGCGAGATCAAGATCTTGAGGTGATGTGCATGACTTTAGTCCTTCTAGGAAGCCATTGAAGGGTGGTGAGTTGCAATTTCATCATTACTTCCTTTCAATTATCCATTTATCAATAACATTTTCCATTGTGGAAGTGGAAACACTTACATGGGGTTTGACTGAGGCAAGCCCCTAGAGGGACCAATATTTTCCCTCTTTTTGAATGTGTAGATTATAGGTTTGAAGAGGATTGAAGAAAGAATGAAGACAAGTTGTTCTTTGTTGCACTCAAAGCCCTAAATCTTGTCAAACCACGAAAGCTCACCTACAAAATTATCCGACAACATTCCAACAACTTTGCAGACGAAAATCAAAAGCTCAAACTTGTCACCAGAGGACCCCAAAAGCATAGCAGGACACCCTATTAGAGACCCATATGCCCCTAGGTGTCCCAGTCCTCCTATGCATGCCAAAACCAACTTTCTAGGATAGGTACACAGTCTCTTGCACTTTTCAAATTTGCTTGCAAATTGTTGTTTCAGTTTGTTATTTGTCAGGATCTTACATTTTATGTATTAGGTCGCATAGTCTAATTAGGTTAAGCAAGGCAAATCAATTCCAATCCATTTCCAGTTCCTCAAAGAAGAATTTACAGGTCTGATTGGCTCACCTTCATGGTTGATAGTCAATCTATTCACCTTGTTGATCTCCCTCTTTAATGAAATATAGGAAAAGGGCCCCTTGCAATCCTAGGTTCTTTGAATTTAGGACCTAGGATCCCACCCTGTTTTTCTCTATTTCAATAAGAGAAATAAAAATAAATAAAATGTATAAAGTCTTGCACATTCAGGGAGGCCGATGTGGCAACTAGATTGGTATCAAGTTTTGAGAAGAAAATCTTGCATTCTTCATCAATTTGTACAATATAGTAGCATTGTGGCACCATCCCCACAAGTGCGTGCTTAAAGAAACGATGCAAATTATGACGGATTCTATCATTCCCTTGCCAAGGATACCATGAGGGTCACTTGAATTAATAAGTGTGCAGATTTTGATGTTTTTCCATAGCCAACGTTGGGTGAAGCATCTAGAACCCTCATTGTTCACTTTGGGAAAAGTAAGATTATGCTTTATTCTCTGTTGCAATTACCATTGGAAATGCCTAGACAAGTAACTCATGAGTCAAGTTGTCTTTTAATCAATTATCATTTGTGTCATAGTCAAGTTGTATTATTTTTATTTGGAATAAGGTCTATTTTCATATCAAAATAGTGTCAAAAAGTAATAAATTATAAAAATTGTTTCAATTGCAATTGGTGTGTGTGATCGGTGGTACTCGACACTCCTTGTAAGAAGTTCACATCAAGGGGGGAGGATATATTCTTTCCTCACAATTGATGAAATGAGCCTCAAAAGACAAATTTGTTAAGTAGCAAACAAATTGGAGGACAAAGACATAGGAGGTTGGAGGACATTTAGCGATCTCTCGTCAATTACTAGTGACGGGGTTGTTGAACACATTGGATACTGAGAGGGGGGGTGAATCAGTATCTGCAAAGACTCAAACCCCTCCGGAACTCGAATCCTTCAACACAATACTAACTTCTTATCCCAATCAAAACCCTTGAACAAATTTGCAGGAAAGAATGATATAGCAGTTTAAACCTTTAACAATCTACAACAATGAAAGATATAACAATTCTATCCTTAACCAAATCAGTAGAAATGAAACAAGAAACACACATACACATTATGACACCAAATTTATGTGGAAAACCCAATTTCTGGAAAACCATGGTGAGAGTTAAACTCACAATATAAATGCTCACTGCCAAAAAGGACTTGCAAACTAAGGCACGCTACCTTAGAGAAAGATACAAATGACTTGCAAAGTTGGAGCAAATACAACTCTAGAGGCAATATACAAAGTATCTAATGAGATTCACTATCTCAGAGCAGGATAGAGAGAGTTCATAGAAAATTACAAGATATGTCAACAATTCACTTTGTTGACTGAGGCGTTCAAGCACATCTGATCTTTCTTCTTCACACTTTAGCACTAACTCTGCTGGATATTCAATACATTCCACATCCACACTCCCTCTCACTTATTCAAACTTCCATACCTTTGCAATTGAAATGATCTTGCATTTATATTCACCGCAACACTTCAAAACTTCAATTAGGTTAGCCAAAAAATAATACAAACAATGATTTCAACAAGTCGGCCACAACAACAAACTGTGGTCCTATCCTAAGGATAGAGAGGACCAAAAACAATTTTATTACATCTTCCAATGTGATCCAAAACAATTCATATGTTGGCGCACATCAACCCAAGTCGACAAGAAGGAAACTTGTACATGAAATGTGTAGCACATAACCAGTCGGCCCAAAAACATTCTTCCAATTGAATTAACTCAATGCAATTCCAAACAAGATAGGTTAGGACCCAAATCTACCTTAACACATCTTCAGATGCTGGTGCAAACCTTCAAGCACATAGCGCAAGAAAAGGAACAAGCCCTGTTGGCTAGATATCCACAATTAACCCAAAAAACCAACTCAAGACACAATGCAGCACCAAGGAGCTCAACCAACGTGCAGATCACATGGGGATGTTCCATGAATATCCAACAACACTTCCAAACACTTCTTCCATACTATCATGCCACCAATAGCCACCACAGGCCAAAAAGGAACATAATACTTCATTGCAGAGACACATAATGCATAGTCATGAGATATTACATTAACAAAACAACTTGTGGACCACTTTAAAACATGAGATTGGAACTAAAACACTGCACAGACATTGAGAGTACATTCACCAAGCCAAAAGAGCAAAGACATCAATGCGGAGAAATGCGGAGCATTTTTTGGACCAATTTAGACAACTAACAACATTGCCAACCTTTTGCAATTCAGAAAAACCTCCTTGGCAACACTAGTGACTTGAAACGATAGGAGTGAAACATCCACAAAACATTAACTTTGAATCCCAAACAGCAAGACCATATCTTGAATAGCAGAGGAATGTGGAGAATTCTCCCAAATAGTCTTCAACACAATTTCCAAGGGCAAAATCTTTCAACAACTTGTAGAGGCTATAACTTTCTTTTAGCAACATACATTTCATCAAGATCAACAAGAGAGAGCATGGAACATACTGTAGAACATCAACAACATCTCTCCATCATCAACAATACTTCTAATCCTCATCTTAATATATCATTATGAAATCAATTCTGCTGACAACAACAATACTTAATACTTCTTCGATTAGCATTAGACAAGGCATGACATTCAACCATGAACCTCAACAATATCAATGATAGCCCGAACTAAATGCTGTCAACAATGACAACCAATGCCAAACAATAAACACTGCAACAATCTCATCAAATGCCAACAAACTTTCTTACTTCACATATGTTGACAACAATGACAACCACAAACAATTCACCAAGTGTTGTCATCAACCACTACCAACAATCTCACCAATTGTTGACATCAATGACAACCAACAATCAGTGTTGACATGTCATGTCCCCGATTTGGAGGTAGAGTAATATAATTAAATTAATTAATTAAGCTGTCCAAATATTGATATTTCATAAGGATGACTAATTGATTATTTTAATTAAATTAAAGTGGAGTATTAAATTAATTATTTAATAAAGTTATCTTAATTAAATAATATCCCAAAGTTAACTTTATTATAATTAATTTAATAAAGTGACTATAATAAAATGATATATCAAAAAGTCACTTAAATAATAAAATAATAAAATATTCTAGAAGCTTCTTGGAGACTTGTTGATAAATCTATTTAATAAGCTGTTGGCTAGGCATTTGAACACACTTGATTTGGTTATCATTTCTCATTACCTGCGTGGTAAGAAGTTGAAGCTTAATGCTTAGCAATTTTCCTGAGGGTTTGAAGACTCTAAGGTACTGGTTTCGGTTGTGCAACACCAACCCTAGCTGGATTGGAGTGGGAGATATTTCAGTCTTTGACATTGTGCAAAATTGTGTGGCCAAGGGCCCAATTTTGGTGAATCAATTGGAGCATCATATTCTTAGATTTTGTTGGAGATATTTGCAGTCCCTTGGAAGGACGATTTTGACATATAAAAGTGACAATTTTGTGGAGGATGATTTTCAGTTTGGAAGGAGATAAAAATCAGATTTGTTGATAGTTGGGACGCACTCGTGCATGGTGTGATTTTGTGTTAGGGAGCCATTAAAATTCATAGAAGCCTTTGGAGAGTTCGTGGAGAATCAAGAAGGCAAGGCGCTGCCACTAGGAGGTCAAACAAGTAGCTCTCGATAAGATTCAACATATTTGTGAATGCTGCCATTAATTAATAGGTTCTTGTCTTGTATCTGTTTTGCATTTTTGGTATTGAGTCTAAATCGCTGTCTCATACAGCAAGACAATATTGTAATCATTGTTATATTTCAGTCCTTTGCATTAGCTGCAGTCGCTGTTCTAAAGCAGCAATTTGGCATTGTAATTTTCTGTCGTAGATGATATAAGGAGTTGGCATCTTCTGTTTATCATTTCCAGCATAGTATCATACTTAGATTGTAATCAGCATGTAAACATTTTGTATTTGGTTAATATATTCAATAAAGAGAGATATAAGGTTGCATGACATATGTTTGTCAAAATGTCTTTGTTGTAGTTATCAAGTTCCATTTCTAGTATGCATGCCAAGTGTTTGTAGTAATGTCTCTTTTGCTGTAGGTGCATATTCCATTTCATTTCAGTCATATAGTTGCATTGGAAAGTCATAAATCAATAGTTGCTTTGCATACTCATTTTATATCGGTCAATTGCACATCTTAGTTCAAGTTTTCAGGAATGCCTATGCACTCTAACAACACCAAAATCAGCAAAAGAGTTTACAACAGCAAGTTCAGACTTTGTATGCAAAATGTTTGACAATATTCCTTGAGCATTAAATGAGCAAGTTAAGGCCAAATTTCTCAAGGAATATTTTAGTGGTATCAGAGCTTGGATCTTGCTAGCCTGTTGGGGAGCACCAGTGTGAGTCATGGGTTCCATGGATGATATAATATTTGCTTATGAAAAGTACCTTGCACTTCCGCAAGAGATTAGAAATGACCTTCCTTTCTTCAACAATTCAAAGGAAGCTTGGACGGAGCCATTGATTCAACAACAAATTTCTATGAAGAAAAGTTTGGAGTCATGGTATACCTCACAAAACAAAAAGAAGGAGAAACATGAGGTATCTAGAGGAGAGATATCTAGAAGCCCCTATGATGAATTTACAGAAATTAGTGACCGGCATACAACTGATCCTAAGGAAAGCAAAAATCAGATTCGCATAGAGAAAGATGTTGAGCACATGACACTTCATGATGACTCCAAGATTGAAGAAGAGCATGTGATGGTTGAAGACAAACCAGCTACATTAGAGCAGCCACATGAAGATATAAAGGTGGATGGGAAAGTTGATCACTTACTTAATGGATTAGCTACTAGTGTTTTGATTACACATGAGGAAGATACTATACAATGGCATGATGTCATTACTGATTTGTTTGAGGACAGCAGCATTATGTCCCATCATTCTCATGAGATAGGAGCTTTTGAGCATGAGAAAGTCAATGATATGACATCACCCATTGATGGCAGTCCTACACCAATTGATAGACATGAAGATATCAAGCATAAGCGGACTGATTTTGTATATTTTGGCACAGAAGAGGTTAAGAGGTCCGAAAAGATGAATGGAGAATGGATGCAAAAAGCCAAAGAGGCTAAATTAGTGGCTTCCAATGCAAGACAACATCTTCAAGAAGTCAAAGAAAAGATCAATCTCATCAATATAGCAAGGCAAAAAAGGATAGATAACATTAGGAGTCTCTTTATTCAAAGAGAAGATGAATCTGAAAATGCACATTATTCTAATGATGATGATGAGATTGGTCAATTGAAGGATTGGTGTATTCCAGTTATACCATGTGTTCTACCTCATATTTCATTAAGTGTTGACAGTACTACTTTGAAGGCAGCAGCAGTTGAGGTGGATAGATGGAGTTGGGATTGTCACCTTGGTGTTAGAAGACAGATAGATGATGAGTTCAAGATATTGACAAGTCTCTCACTTTGAGTTCTCTAGTTGGGTGTTTCCAGCAGCGGGAGTTTGAGATTTGGACTCTAGGGGGTATCAAAGTGGCACAACAGAAGTCCATTGGTGTTGAGATGGAGGGATTTCCAGTTTATTCATGTGATCCAGGTGGAGATTGTTTTTGGAGTCGGCATGGTGGGGCAGATATATAGGCTTGGGATCCAGGAGTTCTCTTGTTGGATAGTTGGCCTCACAGTTTGGTAGAACTTCACATGATAGGTGCTTCAGCTATATTCAAAGGATGTTGGTTGGAGTTCTTCTCAGGATCACTTGGGATCCAGGTGGTTGGTGGATAGGTGCAGGTGATTCTCCATTTCGGGCTTCAAGTACAGTGGTAGTTGGATGGTTTGGCAGATGTGGATTGCTTAAGGGAAAGCAATCTTTGGGAAGGGAGGACTGTCATGTCCCCAATTTGGAGGCAGAATAATTTATTTAAATTAAGTTGGTTGTCCAAATATTGATATTTCACAAGGATGACTAATTGATTATTTTAATTAAATTAAGGTGGAATATTAAATTAATTATTTAATAAAGTTATCTTAATAAAATAATATCTCAAAGGTAACTTTATTATAATTAATTTAATAAAGTGACTATAATAAAATGATATATCAAAAAGTCACTTAAATAATAAAATATTCTAGAAGCTTCTTGGAGACTTGTTGATAAATCTATTTAAGAAGTTGTTGGCTAGGCATTTATGTTGGCTAGGCATTTGGACACACTTGATTTGATTATCATTTCTCATTATCTGCGTGGTAAGAAGCTGAAGCTTAATGCTTAGCAATTTTCCTGAGGGTTTGAAGACTCTAAGGTACCGGTTTCGGTTGTGCAACACCAACCCTAGCTGAATTGGAGTGGGAGATATTTTAGTCTTTCACATTGTGCAAAATTGTGTGGCCAAGGGCCCAATTTTGGTGAATCAATTGGAGCATCATATTCTCAGATTTTGTTGGAGATATTTGCAGTCCCTTGGAAGGACGATTTTGGCATATAAAAGTGACAATTTTGTGGAGGACGATTTTCAGTTTGGAAGGAGATAAAAATCAGATTTGTTGATAGCTGGGACACACTTGTGCATGGTGTGCTTTTGTGTTAGGGAGCCATTAAAAATTCATAGAATCCTTTGGAGGGTTCGTGGAGCATCAAGAAGGAAAGGAGCTGCCACTAGGAGGTCAAACAAGCAGCTCTTGAGAAGAATCGACAATATTTGTGAATGCTACCATTAATTAACAGGTTCTTGTCTTGTATCTATTTTACATTTTTGGTATTGAGTCTAAATCGCTGTCTCATACAGCAAGACAATATTGTAATCATTGTTATATTTCAGTCCTTTGCATTAGCTGCAGTCGCTGTCCTAAAGCAACAATTTGGCATTGTAATTTTCTGTCATAGACGATATAAGGAGTTGGCATCTTATGTTTATCATTTCCAGCATAGTATCATACTCAGATTGTAATCAGCATGTAAACATTTGGTATTTGGTCAATATATTCAATAAAGGGAGATATAAGGTTGCATGACATATGTTTGTCAAAATGTCTTTGCTGTAGTTATCAAGTTCCATTTCTAGTATGCATGCCAAGTGTTTGTAGTAATGTCTCTTTTGTTGTAGGTGCATATTCCATTTCATTTCAGTCATATAGTTGCATTGGAAAGTCATAAATCAATAGTTGCTTTGCATACTCATTTTATATCGGTCAATTGCACATCTTAGTTCAAGTTTTCATGAATGCCTATGCACTCTAACAACACCAAAATCACCAAAAGAGTTTACAACAGCAAGTTCAGACTTTGTATGCAAAGTGTTTGACAATATTCCTTGAGCATTAAATCAACAAGTTACGGCCAAATTTCTCAAGGGATATTTCATGACATCAATGACAAAAACTGCCAACAATCTCCCCCTTTGGCATTGATGGCAACACACACCTGCTTACTCTCCCTCTTTGACATCAAGGACAAAGGGCCAAAGATCTTCAATTGAAGTAGCAACACATTCTCCCCCTCTGACCGACAACACTTCCTCAAGCAACCATACCAACTCCCCCTAAGGACCACATTCTTTCTCCTCTTCAATTTTTTCCTTCTTTGAAGTACATACACTTATTCTTGAACCAACTAATAGGCTCCCCCTGTTAGTAACTGTTAGTTTTAAGATCAGATTTGCAATAAACAGAAATGAAACACAATACATGAACAATAGAACACAACAAGATACCCTGGGAAAACCCTCCTTCTTGAGGGAGAAAAACCCAGCAACAATATATCACTTATATATAGAATTAAAGAGCAGCAAATCTGCTTTACAACTGGCCACACACTAGGCCGATCTAAATCAATAAAGATGGCACCTCTCAAGATGCAAATACACAAGCAATATCAATCTCCATGAATAGATATCAATCTGCTATAAATAAGCAACCTCCTCTTGAAGAATGAGAATTCCTTGAGAATGATAATCGATCTCCAGATAAAGATAATCTTCACTCAGAAAATGTGCGAACTTCACTTGATAATTATTGAATCAATGATAAGAGTAGATCACCTTCTATATATACAAAATGTTGTGTCTCTTCATGAAGGGTCGGTTAGTTTATTAACCAAGGTGTTACTTCACCAAGGTCAGCCTCATTTAAAATAAATAATATAAATATTAAGTCGGCACCCTTGCAAGATATTTGAATTTTTATTTAATATTTATTTCCCAAGAAATCGTGGGAGAAAGATCTCCCGCTACTACACATTATATCATCAACACTCCCTCTTAGCTAGGGAGATATCTTTCTCAATATTCATGTCATGGAGTCTCTCAACATGACACCCACAATGGCTACACCCATTTGTGGAAAGGGGCTCATCAAGGAGTCACTCAACGTGATATCGTCATGGAGTCACTCAACATGACATCCACCATGGCTACTCCCATGTGTGGAAAGAAACATGTGTACAAGTGCCCATCACGGAGTCACTCAATGTGATGTCGTCGTGGAGTCTCTCAACATGATGTCCACCATGGCTACTCCCAGAGGGTGGATAAACACAAGTCTCAAAGAAAAATGCATTAACAAGGGCTTTCACCTCAAATTTCTCCGTCTCAGAGAAAAATGCATTAACAATAGATCTTCATGATGATGTGACTCACTTTGAAGCTCCAAGTACTTGCATCAACCTCCTGACCTCCTCGTCCAAGGTTGCTTCTGATGAATTGTCAGACTCCCTCTAAAAGTTAATTCCTCCTCTTCGAAGAAACTGATCGCAATGACAACCTGAATAGGTTCCTCCTCTTCGAGAGATGTCTCCAGCCACCAACTCAATTCCATGGGTGCAAGCTATGACTCCATGCTTGATCATTTCTCCAATTGGCATGACTTGCTCACAGGATGCCTCAAGCTCTTCCTCTCTATGCAATCTCTCATCACCCTCTTGCTCCTCGATCCGTCCTGGAAGCATTTTAGAGAGACATTACTAATAGTTTAAACTACCACAAAGAAATATCAATGCTAGAAGCATACAAGATTCACTATCCCAATGTTATAGCATGAATTAATAACCACATAAAAGATTCATTCAAGGTACAAGCATAAAAATACTTATCTCTTTATGTTGGTACACCAATGAGCTAGACCTGTAGCTATGCCCTGTAGTTGTGCCTCATCTTCGCCACCTTCACTCGATCTCGGCCTCAGGGAAAGTGGGAATATGAATCGACCATTTAGTAGAGATTGAAGACTCCATTTAAATCTTGAGATCACATTATGAATCAACGCACCCACACTTGTGTGATGAAAGAGTTTAAGTAATCAAAAGAGTGAAAATAACTCGTCACAACTTCCTTCCACACGACCAAAGAAAATACGGCATAGGAGAAACGCCACGAAGTGTTAAGCCAACCTTAATCAACTAATACCACAGGAGTCGTCCTCCTTACATCACCACTGCAACCACATTGAACATTTATTTGTGCATTGAACAGGCTTGTGGCTTCAATCATTACTTCCAGACTAAATTTTTGTTTAACCAAATCTGATCGGATCTTTTCCTTCGACCCGCTCTGATACCATGTTAGTTTTAAGATCAGATTTGCAATAAACAGAAATGAAACACAATACATGAACAATAGAACACAACAAGATACCCTGGGAAAACCCTCCTCGAGGGAGAAAAACCCAGCAACAATATATCACTTATATATAGAATAAAAGAGCAACAAATTTTCTTTACAACTGGCCACACACTGGCTGATCTGAATCAATAAAGATGGTACCTCTCAAGATGCAAATACACAAGCAATATCGATCTCCATGAATAGATATCAATCTGCTGTAAATAAGCAACCTCCTCGTGAAGAATGGAAATTCCTTGAGAATGATAATCGATCTGCAGATAAAGATAATCTTCACTCAAAAAATGTGCAAACTTCACTTGATAATTATTGCATCAATGATGAGAGCAGATCACCTTCTATATATACAAAATGTTGTGTCTCTTCATGAAGGATCGGCTAGTTTATTAACCAAGGTGTCACTTCACCAAGGTCGACCTCATTTAAAATAAATAATATAAATATTAAGTCAGCACCCTTGCAAGATATTTGAATTTTTATTTAATATTTATTTCCCAAGAAATCATGGGAGAAAGATCTCCCGCTGCTACACATTATATCATCAATAGTAACAACTATTACTAGCTCCCCTTGAGAGTAAGCCATCATCAATCTAGGGATAAAGATATGTCTTGAATTACTTCCCCTGGACAAATGCACCAATTATTCTTCTAGTTAGAACAAGGAGGGGCAATAACCCCCAACTTCTGTCAAAGATACTCAAAGGAATCTTTTGAAAGTGCCTTAGTGAAAATGTCTGCAATTTGATCCTTGGTAGGCACATACTTCAATCTGATTGCATGCTCTACAACCTTCTCTCTTAGAAAGTGATACCAGATAGAGATGTGTTTAGTTCTTGAATGCATTACCGAATTATTGGAAATATTAATTGCACTTGTATTATCACACAATATAGGAATAAGTTCATCATATACCACCTTTACATCCTTCAAAGTTTGCTTCATCTAGAGCACTTAGGTGCTGCAAGATGTTGTAGCAATGTATTTTGCTTTTGTTGTGGATAAGGACACTAAATCCTGCTTCTTATTGAACCAAGAGACCAATCTATCTCCCAAGAAGAATGCACTACCACTTGTACTTCTCCAGTCATCCACACTTCTTGCCCAATCAGCATCAATATAAGCATTCAGAGAAAAATTATTATCCTTCTTATACCATAACCCATAATCCGGAGTTCCTTTCAAGTATTTGAATATTCTTTTCATTGTTTTCTCATGAGATTGCTTAGGATTGGCTTGAGATTTGGCAACCAAACATATTGCATGCATAATAACCTTGAAACATATCGAGACATGAAAATGTCCACATACACTTGTTGATCTGTTCATACATCAATTGGCACAAGTACCCGAACATATGTTTTGTACACCAGATAGGCATCTGGAACTATCTATAGCACACTGTCATTTAAGAACTGAACTTTGCAGACAACCAAATCACCTAATACAACAAAGTAGCATGTATTGAACTCTGAACATTTCCACAAAACTGTATGGACAAAACATCATTTCCTTATTCTGCCAGAGCACATACTGGAACTCTATTATTTGCAGCTTTCACTTCAGAAGGTGTAAAGACTTGAACACTTGGATGTAACACCTTCACCACATGATCAACATATATTCTAAACCGCAAGACTAAGTCTTGCTCTACGATGGGATGCGGATCAAAACATCATGACTCTACCTTAGATAAATATGTTGTCTTGGCCAAATCTTGAAACTTATCTTCATATGTGGCACACCAACCTAGAGTGATACCAATCAAAACATGTGTACCTACCTCCACACATCTTCTATTTGCACAAAAAATCTGCATACCGGCTGATCTTATCCAATTCTTCTTTCACGTTGAAGTTTCAACATCTTGTCCTTTTTAGGGGGCTAAAAATTCTACAAATGAAATCTCCCCCTGAGATAATGCTCTATCTCAGTTTGTCTTAGGATCTTGTGCAGAATGCACAAGTGTAGAATCATCCTTCTTCTCATTTTCTTTAACTTGTTCTTCCTTCCAGACCTTTTCATTACCCTTTCTTTGTTGATAAAGGGTTTCATCCTTTTCTTGAACTGGTGGCTTTATAGAGCCACTTCTACAACAAGTTTCTTTATGTCCTATCATATTACATTTGTAGCACACAATGTTGTGCTCTGGAAAAAAGTTGTTTCTCTTCATCTTAGATCTGCACTCAGTAGCTTTATGACCAAAGTTGTTGCAAGCATAGCAATATCCATGAAATGAAATAGTATTGTTTCTTTGAGGCACAAATGATCTTCTACACATGTTATCTTTCCTTCCTTGTCTAGATCTACAATCAACAACCTTATGTCCAAATTTATTGCAAGAGAAACAGTAACCTTGAAAGGATTGAATTAACCTGGTAGGAGCATGCTGTCTTGCAGGTGGAGGACCTCTGAACCCCTTTTGATTCCAGATAGGATTGGATCCACCTCCTTTATTGCCATATTGATTTGTCTTTGCCTCTTTGGAGGCATTTTTCTTAGAATCTTCAATGCAGGCTTTCTCTTCCTCTATCTTAGGCTTTCCATCTGATTTGGAGTTTTGAAGACCAGACTCTTCTCCTTTGTAAATTTGTTCTTTTGCTCTTTCCAGTTCATTTCTCAGAGTGACAATCTCCTCCTTGAGTTTAAAACATTTAATTGTTTTGTCACCGAGCTTGATATTCAAGGAATCTTCAATCTTCTTGCTTTCTTCAACGTTAATTTTCAAATCAGAGATCACATCTCCTGCCATTTTTAGTTTGATTCCACATTCTTTACCTTCTTCTACTTGAGATTTCAGTTTGCCAATTTCTTTCTTTGAATTTTCAAGCAAGCTCTCATATTTTTGATTTAATGCCCTTGCTTCATTTAGGTCTTCTAGAGTAGACTGGAGCTTTCCTTCAAAACCAATTTCCCAATCATCTAAATTGAAGTCCCAACCTTCAGGTTCCATTGGTTCAGAAGAAAACATATCTTCACTACTCAAGGAGCTAGACTCACATTTTTTAACATTACACTTTTTGTCATCAACATTAGAGGCCATAAAGAGGGTTTCATCATTTGAATCATCCTCCTCATCTTCTAAGGAATAGTTGCTCTCCTTAGAATAGAAACCTTTTTTGACATTATCTCTTTGGTTACTATCATCTGATTCTTTATAAGGACATTTAGATGCAAAATGACCAATTCTTCCATAATTGAAACATTTGAAAGGTAACTTAACTTTGTACTTGCTAGTGCCTTTCTTCAATCTTCTCACAAAGTTTTCTTCAACCTCATCAAAGTCATCGTTTTGATCAATAGCATCATCTTCAATCTTATTGTCATCTTTAAATGCAGAGTTCGTTTTTGGAAAATCTTTATCAAACTCTCTCATTGGAAAGGCAATAATAGCACCAAACATTTCATCTACTGAATACTGGTCTATATCCTTAAATTCTTCAATAGCACATAAGTTATGACTATAGAATTTAGGGAGAGATCTCAGAACCTTCTTCACAATCTCATCATCTTTGACTACACCACCAAGACTAGTGATGCTAGTAACAACTTTGTTGTACCCCAAAATTAAAATTTTTGTTACACTTAGACATTTTCAAGAAATGAGTAAAAGTCTTGTTAAATTTGTCAAAAAGGTCAAAATTTGGGTGTGCGTGTCTTGCATGAGGGGTTAAAATGTGAAATTCCCAAAATATGAGGATCTGGGTCTGCTCAGAACAGCTTAATCTACAAAACCCAGATCTCAGTTTTTCATCCCTACTTTTTAGGAAAACTGCTATTTTTAGAAATTTCCTAAGAATAGTAACTTTTTCTGGGTTTTTCTGGGTTTCTTTTGAAACGAATACTGGCAAAAATTTCTAAAAATAGAAAGTTTGTCCGCCAGGGTTCAAACTGATTTTGATTGGCTCAAAATACTTCCATATCAGGCTGGTGCAGTCAGAATCTCAAAAAGATCAGTTTTTCCCTAGTGGGTCTATTTTGCTTTTTCAGAAGCATATCAGGAGCTCCGAAGTCATCAATGGAGGTTAGTCAGCTGCCAGGCATCAGATTCAACACTCAAACACTGAACAAAAGGTGAGTTGACAAACATGCACGAAGAACGAAGAAGGAAGCTGAAATCTGTAAAATTTTGACTAACACTGCTTGTCATGGGCGCCCCAGGAGAAGATGGGCGCCCATCTTTTTAGGGCATCAAATGTTGAAATTAGGGTTTAAGTCTCTAGTCAAAGTTACTCAGTCTTCTTCCAGCTTCGCAACGAATCCAACGATGCAGTCATCGGATCATCCAGTCGTCCGGGATTCGAGATCAAACATGGAGGATCCAAACAGAAGTCAGAATGAGAGAAATAAAATCACCAAAATTTGACTAAGTTTGGGAACTTTGGGCACCCCTGGTGAAGAAGGGCGCCCAGCTTTTTGAAGGGGCAAATCCAACAGTTAGGGTTTGCTAAAATGCTCAATCTCTCCGGAATTCAGTCTGCTTCGCAACGAATATCTTTGTCAGGGCATCCGACTGGCCAATCCTAGGAAAATCTAGATTAGAGTTGAAGGTACAAAATGAAGGTTTGAATCTGAAGATAAAATCTAATAGAAAATATTCTAAGTATGGTAGAGATGGGCGCCCAATTTTTTGAGTGTCCAAACAGATGAATCTGCTAGTGAAGCTCTAACATGACTTCGTCAGATTTGATCAAGCTTTCCAACAAGATCTCCATCGCGTCAATCCGAGATGGCAGTCGTCAGATGCAAAAGGCTGAACAGAGGGTTTGACGAGAGTGAACTTTTGAAAATCAAAAGCAAGGTGAAAATGCAAGAAAATATTCTAAGTATGGTAGAGATGAGCGCCCCCAGCCAAGAAGGGCGCCCAAGCTTTTGAAGGCCCAAATCTAACTTTTTGGCGAAGTAACTCCCAGAGAACCCCCTCCAAAATCTTCTTAGCTTCACAACTAGCCTAGCCATCAATCAATCCGAGCTCCGGAACACCAGATCAGGCAGGATCATCTGTAGAAGAGAAAGTGGCGAAGATATCATAAAAATGGCTAAGTCTGGTCAAGTTGAGTGCCCTTGGAGAGAAAGGGCGCCCAAGATTTTGAGCTCTGAGATGATGGAATTCGTCAATGAAGCGTCTAAAATCATCTCGTCGGTTTCAGCCAAGCTATCCAGCGAACCTATCAGCCAGTCAATCAGATCAACGTAGCTCCTAGAATCAAGATTTCATCAGAAGATCAAAAGGAAATGAAGAACTTGAAAATCATGCAAAAATGGCTAACACTGTGAAAGTTCGGAGCCCCTGGAGGAAATAGGCTCCCATGAATTTGAAGGTCAAAATGAAGTTTTTCGCCAGAGGTGCCTCCAGGACAATCTTCTTAGAATCAGTCAGGCTACGCGATGAATCATCCAGCTCATTCATCGGATCAATCTGGAAGCCGGAGATCAAGGTCAAACTAGGGGTCAAAATGGAATAAAAGTTGAAAATTCTCAAAAAAGTGGCTAACTCTAGAGAAAATGGGCGCCCCTAGCCAAGAAGGGCACCCAACTTGTCATAACTTAGTCAATTTTCCAAAATTTCAAAATTGCAAGTTGAAGTGAATGTCCAAGTTCGATGCATGAGAAGGTTTTAGGGTTTGCATGGATTAAAACAAAAGAAAGCAAAGCTATTTCAAGCCCTAAATCTATTTAAGACATCTCTTCCATTCAGTTTTCATCATTTTTGCAGGCGGCGTCCAAAGAAGAGAAGTGGAGCAGCAACTTTGAGTTTTATTTCAAGATTCAAGAGCTCAAGGTTGCTGATTTTCATAAATAATTTTCAGACCAGCAACATAAGATCTTGCTTTTTCATGCTTTTTCATCTAGAAAATCAAATTTTTGAAGGAGACGATCAAAGATTTCAATCTTCAGCCTTTTGGGCCTACTCAACTCATTCTTCTGAAGAATTTTTCAAGAAATTTTCATCAAGTTGCAGCAGTTGATTTTTTGTTTGCATGTCAGTGAAATCCTCAGGGTTTACAAATTCTGATCATCTGGGTCCTCTCAAAACAATCTTCTGAAGAAAACCCATATCACAGCTTTTTCAAAAAAAATTCAAATTCTAGGGTTGGTTGCTTTTTCGATCAGCCATCAGTGTTTTTCAAATCTGATCAACTGGGTCCATTTTTAATTGTATTCTGAACAAAACCCAGGTTCCAGCTTTTTCGGTGAAAAATTGAAGAAATTAGGGTTTGCTGTTTTTTCAGTCTAAATTCAAAATTTTCAAAAACGGACGATCTGGGTTGTATTGCAATGAAATTATGAGCAAAGCCCATATCTTAGAAAATTTTCCAAAAATTTCTCTGTTTGAGGCCGAAAAACCAGCATTCTACAAATAGAAAGTTGTTCAAAACTTGTCTGAACATAGGCGAGTTTACAGTCATTCTTCAAGGTTTTCAATATGGAGTACACTCTCCTCGAGTTTAAGACCAAATCAACACTATATCAAAACTTCATCATCTCAGCTGAAGAACACGAGGAGGTGTGATATGAGAAAAAGGAAAAGTATTAGAAAAGAGTTATGCAATACTCTTCTGTTGGAAATCAAGAGAGGTGTCAGAAACATAAAGTTGCAGAGCCGCAAAGTTATCAATTAGTGAGTCATCTTTTCGGGCAGCGATGTTTTTCAAGGATAGAACTCATAAAGCAGCCAAAGAAGTGTTAGATTCTCTAAGTTTGATCATAGAAGGCGAAGAGATCTTGGAGAATCAAAATATTGCCTTAGATAGTATCAAATTTATCAATACACCTTACTAGGACCCAGTTTCCTTCCTTTTAGCGGATATGATTGAGATTTAAAGCGGCTTTCATCTAGAAGTTTTCTTTCCGCTTTCTTTCTATTCTTGGAACAATTCTTATCCATTCTTTGAAGAAGAGAAAGAAGATAAATGTAATAGTTGGCGTTTCCCGCTTTTCCTGCTTTCTTAGGTGTTAGATGTTATCTTCTTTCTAGATTTAGAAATAAAGCTTGCTTGCTGAGCAAGCCCTAGATTGTGAAAGCAAGGAGATTTTAGGGTTCCCTACTCCTCTGCTTGCCTATAAATAAGAGTCTTTGCTCATTAGTTTTCGAACAGTTATTGTGATAGCAAATTGCTGAGTCTCTTTTAGCCAGCAAGCTGTTATTCAGTGTCAGTTCACTTGTGTTTATGATAGCGAATTGTTGAGTCTCTTTTAGCCAACAAGTAGTTGTTGTAATCACTGTCCCTTTTGTGTAAGAACAAGTTTGCAAGCCTCTTTAGCTGCAAGTTTTTGTTCCATGCATGTGTTAGGATAATCTTTGTTCCAGAAGTTTGAGAAATAAAATCATGAGCCTCCTTTGCCTTGGTATAATGTCTCAGATTTCCGTTATTTGTGTTATGCTTTTATGATCTTAATTTCAGCTTACATTGAAGTGTGTAGATGTTTGTTGGAAAAGAGTTTATTGAAGCACTTTGTCAAAGAATCAACCTTGTTCATTTCTAGTTTCTCTTGCTCTGCGTATTACTTGAGAAGTTAGAAACGTCTTTAGCTTAAGTTAGTCGTAGTTGAAGTTCTTAAATCAAAAAATATCAACTGCGGCGTTTGTGTTTTATAAACCTTGTGCTCTAGCTGATCAAAAAGATAGGCGACTTAGTTCTTAGTTTACTTTCTTTCAACAACATCAGCAAGAGGGAGCTTCCCCTCCTAATTTGAAGAGCAGTTTTACTGTGCATAGCTGTCCATTTCAAATACGCATTCCAGAGGTGCGAATTTAAACGCCAACAAAACTCATGCACCCAGAGCATATAACTTGCAATGTCTTCATCTTCTATCATCCCCAGAGTCTCAAATCTACTTTTAAATATTTGCATCTTGGCTTGATTTACTTTACTATCTCCTACATAGATGTTGCTAAGATTTTCCTAGACATCCTTAGTAGAGCTGCAACTCATCACCTTCAAAAGTTCTAAATCAACCAACCCACGTAGGATAGCATATTTTGCCTTGGCATTGTTCTCATATAACTTGATTTCAGCTGGATCAGTTGAAGGAGAAGCAAGAGAAACATAACCATCTTTGATTGATTGCCATACACCAAACCCTAGAGAGTTTAAATGGCCTTCCATTCTCAATTTCCAAAAAGTGAAATTAGTCCCATCAAACCTAGGACCCTTGTATGAACCATCATGTGCCATACTAGATCTTTACCTCAAGCGGTCAACTTTCTTCAGAGGAACTTGGCTCTGATACCAATTGTTGAACACACTAGATACCGAGAGGGGGGCTGAATTAGTATCTACAAAAACTTAAACCCCTCTAGGATTTGAATCCTTCAACACAATACTAACTTCTTAACCCAATCAAAACCCTAAACAAATTTGCAGGAAAGAATGATATAGCAGTTTAAAACTTCAACAATCTACAACAATGAAAGATATAACAATTCTATCCTTAACCAGATCAGTAGCACTGAAACAAGAAACACACATCTACAAGATGACACCAGATTTATGTGGAAAACCCAATGATAGGAAAACCATGGTTAGAGTTAACTCACAATATAAATGCTCACTGCTAAAAAGGACATGCAAACTAAGGCGCACTACCTTAGAGAAAGATACAAATGACTTGCAAAGTTGGAGCAAATACAACTCTAGAGGCAAGATACAAAGTACCTAATGAGATTCGCTATCTTAGAGCAGGATACAAAGAGTTATTAGAAAATTACAATATTTGTCAACAATTCACTTTACTGACTGAGGCATTCAAGCACATCCGATCTTTCTTCTTCACACTTTAGCACTAACTCTGCTGGATATTCAATACATTCCACATTCACACTCCCTCTCACTTATTCAGACTTCCATACCTTTGCAACTGAAATGATCTTGCATTTATATCCACTACAACACTTAAAAACTTCAATTAGGTTAGCCAGAAAAGAATACAAACAATGATTTCAACAAGTTAGCCACAACAACAAACTGTGGTCCTATCCCGAGGATAGAGAGGACCAAAAACAATCTTATTACATCTTCCAATGTGATCCAAAACAATTCACATGTTTGCGCACATCAATCCAAGTCGACAACAAGGAAACTTGTTGATGAAATGTGTAGCACATAACTAGTCGGCCCAAAAACATACTTCCAAATTAAATTAACTCAATGCGGTCCCAAACAAAATAGGTCAAGACCCAAATTTATCTTAACACATCTTCATATGTTGGCGCAAACCTTCAAGCACATAGTGCAAGCAAAGGAACAAGCCCTGTTGGCCAGATATCCACAATTAACCTAGAAAACCAAGTCAAGACACAATGCAGCACCAAGGAGCTCAACCAACAACATGCGGATCACATGGGGATGTTCCATGAATATCCAACAACAATTCCAGACACTTCTTCCATATTGTCATGCCACCAATAGCCATTTCAGGCCAAACAGGAACATAATACTTCATTCCAGAGACACAAAATGCATAATCATGACATATTACATTAATAGAACAATTTGTAGACCACTTTAACACATGATATTGGAACTGAGACATAACACAAACATTGAGAGTACATTCACCAAGCCACAGGAGCAGAGACATCAGTGCAGAGAAATGCGGAATATTTTCCAGACCAGTCCAGACAACCAACAACACTACCAACCTTCTGCAATTCACAAAACCTCATCGACAACACTGTTGACCTGAAAAGATAGGAGTGCAACATCCACATAACATTAACTTTGAATCCCAAACTGCAAGACCATATCTTCAATAGCAGAGGAATGCAGAGCATTCTCTCAAACAGTCTTCAACACAATTTCCAGGGATAGAATCTTTCAACAACTTGCGGAGGCCAAAACTTTCTTTTAGCAACATATATTTCATCAGGATCAATAAGAGAGAGCACGGAACATACTGTAGAACATCAGCAACATCTCTCCATCATCAGCAGTACTTCTAATCCTCATCTTAAAATATCATTATGAAATCAATTCTGCTGAAAACAACAATACTTAATACTTCTTTGATTAGCATCAGACAAGGCATGACATCCAACCATGAACCTCAACAATATCAATGATAGCCCAAATTGAATGTTGTCAACAATGACAACCAATGCCAAACAACAAACACTACAACAATTTCATCAAATGCCAACAATCCTCCTTACTTCACATGTGCTAACAACAATGACAACCACAAATAATTCACCAAGTGTTGTCATCAACCACTGCCAACAATCTCACAAACATATGTAACAATCTCACCAAGTGTTGACATCAATGACAACCATTGCCAACAAGGGCTGTGAAATTGCATTAGTGACAAAACAACTTGTGCCAAAATGATTAAAGGCAAGATTGGTTTCCAGGTGGCAGCGACAACTGTCTCATATCATTTGTGATCAGAGTGGCGATGATCTATAAAGGTGGCTACATATGCGACAATGAGGACTTAGTTCTCAAACATTTTATGTTGTGATTGGATGTGTTTGTCCCCAGTCACAAGTGTTGAGTGATTATGATTGGATGTGTGTGTCCTCAATCATAGTTGTTGTGAGCAGATGTGTGTGTCCCTATTCTTAACTTGGATATATGTGTTTGTCCCTATCCAAACTTGTTGTAAGACCTTGGGTAGAAGTGTTAGTCCCTATCCTTGGTTCCATGGCTAGATGTGTTTGTCCTATCCTTGGTTCCATGGCTAGATGTGTTGTAAGACCTTGGGTAGAAGTGTTAGTCCCTATCCTTGGTTCCATGGCTAGATGTGTTGTAAGACCTTGGGTAGAAGTGTTAGTCCCTATCCTTGGTTCCATGGCTAGATGTGTTTGTCCCTGTCCTTGGAAAAAGTTCAGAAGCATAGTGAGGCAAGTTCCACTATTGCTTGTCATGAGTAGAAGTGTATGTCCCTACTCTTACCTTATGATGAACTACTGAATGTGGTCATCAACTATTGTTCGTCCACTTATTCCCATTTGGAGAATGATGCAATATGGGGGGGTTTTCTAGTAATATTACATCATTCATAGTTGTTAATAATTGGGTTTGTTTGTTTGTAATATAATAGGGAGTTGTTATAGGTGGTTTCCTAGAAAATAGGATATGAGAATCCTATAAATTTGTAATAGCTTATGGAACAAAACAAGGCGAATAGAAGTGTATTATTATGTGTAGAAATTTTTTATGTACAACTTCTATAAACTCTCATCAAATCTCTGCCCATATTTCTAATAATAACATAAGCACTTCAGATTGTATTTCAAATCGAGTTCTGGCTACACGGCCTTATATTTGCCAAGGTAAAGGGTAGTTGATTGTGCCAAGTGCCAATGACATTTGCTCTGTAAATCTTAGATTATCAAGTAGGTTCGAGTATGTACAAGATTAAGTTCAGGAAACTCATGCCATTGTCTGCAAGAAAAGAGCAACTTGATGGGCTTGATTTTAGAAAACACAATTTGAGAGGAAGACCTGGTAGAATGAACTGGACTTAGGGGATGTTTTGGAGATAGTATAACTGTAGCAGAGTGACATTAATCAGCATTCATGATAAGTATACATTAATTTGAACTGTGATTCTTGAAAAGAATGGTATTTGTTAGAGCAGTTTTAAACATACAAGTGGACAAGACAAATAAAATATTGCTGCTAATTGTAACATTTCTCCTCCCATCTTTAGGAACTCATTTTATTCCGTAGGATTACTAAATACCTGCATGGAAGTGTTGGTATTGGTAGTAGTTGCTGATATACTGTTCATCATTTTATATTTGTTTGGGCTGATGATTATCCTAGGTACAAATTATTTTAATAAGATAGGCTACGTCTGTGGAAATTTTGTGAGGAAAAATCCTGTAACCAAGTTAGGATTACTGAGGAGCATCTTCATTAGTGTGGAATGAGAATAAAATTATAAATAGTATGGAAGGTAAACAAAAGATTAGCCCACTCCCTCACATTTGATTTTTAAAGGTAGGGTAAGATTACTAAGTGTCAGTTGTAGATTTTAATAGATGAGTGATGTTAAAGTAAAGTTGGTAATGGGAAAGGATAGCAAAAAAGGGGTGATTTGATAATTTAACCAGTTTGCAGTTATATGGTTTGGTTAATATTCAGACTTTCTTATTTATAAAATTAAATTTTATCTTTCACAATTAAGAATAACCATACTTATGTTATGTGGTCTCATATTTTTTTAAGATAAGCTATTTAAGTAGATTTAATAATGTAGATTTGTAAAGATTTAGAAGTCATGTTCAAAGCTTGAAGTTGGAGGTACCCCCTATTAGATTACATCAGAAAATATATCTTTGACTATTGATATGGAGGACTTGGAGTCTTAGGTAAGTCTACGAACCAAGAACTTACCACAATCAAAGTTGTATATAAAGAAAAATTTGGGATAATTGTGCGATAGGTGTTCCTCGTAGTACCTATATAATTAAATATGATCATGAGTGATCTCGAGGATATTGATTTAATAATTTATATGTCAGTTGAGGCTTGAGAATAAGTTAGAATGGTAAGTCAGTGCAGTAGAATAAATGTCTCTTAATCATGCATGAAACTAATCTCTAGAATCTTACAAGAACATGTAATGGTTATTATAATAGTCTAGAAGGTATTATGCTATGATCCTTGACCAAGGGTGAGATAAACTTATAGGACAACCTGGTCGTGTATAAATGGATATACATTGTTCATTATGTTGAGCTAGAGCTGAAATAGATAAGCGCTGTCTTACATGGCAATATATAAGGATGAGTTGGGGACAATTTGAGGGTAAAGGTAGAGGATATGTTATGTAATATATGTAGCATGTTCTCATCATAAGATGATTACCGTATTATTAAATCCTATGACTCATTTAGTAGATAAGTTTATTGTTGCTTTTGGAAAGACAAAAGCTAAGGAGCATGCTTTGTGAATAGAAACGAAGTGTATCAAGAGAAATTTGCCAACTTTCACCAATAGCATGTAGGCTACGGATACTGAGAGCTACCTGCTACACTACAGTTTCACTGACTTTCACCAATGTCATGTAGGTGATAGATGCCAAGATCTACCCATCTCAAGGTTCAATAGGCTATGGTGAAACTAAGTGTAAGCTGCCTGAGTCAAGTCATGTATTAGATTATGGCTTCATGTATTTTTTATACTGAGCAACTTTGCTGTTGCCAATGATGACAACAATTAGTATAAGATGTTTTTCTCGACATCATTGTTAGTTTTATGATCAGATTTAATGCACATAAAATTAATTCAAATTAGACACAATAACACAGCAGATACCCTGGGAAAACCCTCCTCTTGAGGGAGAAAAACCCAGCAACAATTATATCTCTTATATATATGAGCAATGGCAACAAGTTACATTACAATGAGGCCACACACAAGGCCAATAATCAGCACCAGCAATGGATGTAAAACAAACTAATAGTCTGATCTTCAATCTGCACTTGAATAAACTCTCAATCTGCTCCCATATTAATTTGCACTATTCTTCTTGAAGAGCTCGCACTTAATGGAGAAGGAGATCGAACTTGCTTGATGCCCAAATGAGAGGAAATGACTTCATATAAATACATTGCTAGATAGGTCGCACCCTTTCAATAGACTAGGTCGACCACCAAGAAGAAATAAATACAATTAATAATAATGAATTACTATGAAGGTCGGCCAAGGAGAACGATGCAAGGAAGTCGGCCAAAAAATAATGTTGCCATTAACACATATAAGTAATTTATATCTTCAATTGGGGCTAGAAGAATTGAGCCCGAAGCTGCTAACATCAACACTCCCTCTCAGCTAGGGAGAAATACTTCCAGCTGCATAAGACATATCACCTCATCGTGATGTCTACCACAATGGCTACAACCAAATGTGGAAAGGAAGGATATCACCTCATCATGATATCAGATATCACCTCAACATGATATCAACCATTATGGCTACAACCATGTATGGTATGTACAAGTGTTCATCACTTGCGTGATGTTGTTACCTCAACATGACTTTCACCATGGCTCTCCCAGAGGGTGAAAACACAAGTACAGGAAAATCATCACGGACTCTCTCACGTGATGTTGTCATGGAGTCACACACATGACATCCACCATGGCTCTCCCAAAGGGTGGAATCAAGGGATTTCACCTCGAACTTCTCTTACAAAGAAGAACTCATTAATCAAGGGATTTCACCTCAAACTTCTCTCACAGAGAAGAACTCATTAATCAAGTGATTTCACCTTGAACTTCTCTCACAAAGAAGAACTCATTAATGAGGATCACTGATTCTGAGACTCCTTCTCAGTTAAGGCTGTATTCTCCACCATATCAAGCTTATCTCGAAAGTACACAAACTTTGTTCTGGAGAGAGGCTTGGTGAGAATGTCTGTCGTCTACTCATCAATGCTGATATACCTCAACTATATAGCTTTCCTCAATACCATATCTCTGATATAATGGTATTTAATCTCAACATGCTTGGTTTTGTCATGAAACGCAGGATTGACAGAAAGCTTCACACAGCTCTGGTTATCACAATGAATGATAGTAGGCTCCATTGATTGTCCAAACAATCCTGCAAGGATCTTATGAAGCCACACTGCTTCCCGAGCTGCCACACAAGCTGCAATATACTCTGCCTCTGCTGTACTCAATGCTACAGATGACTGTTTCCTGTTGCACCAGGAAATCATAGCAGATCCCAAACTGAAGCAACATCCAGAGGTGCTCTTCCAATCAGTAACACTCCCTGCCCAATCAGAGTCAATATAACCATGCAGCTCCAAGTCCACATCTGAAGAATATCTCAACCCATATCCAACTGTGCCACGCAAGTATCTCAGGATATGTTTTGCTGCAACAAGATGTATCTGTCTTGGTTTACACATGAACTGACTAAGTGCACTCAAAGCATAACAAATATCTGGTCTTGTGTTAACTAGATACATCAAGGACCCAATCAACTGTGTATATAGAGGATCCACCAGATCTGAACTAGCTGTAGCCTCCTTAAACATCTTCTTCAGGTTCAGGAGGCTCCCTCTGAATCTTCACGTACTTGCATCAACCTTTTGACCTCTTCGTTCAAGATTGCCTGCAACACTTGCCTTAGATAAATGTTTTCTAGCGCACACCTCTGGTACTGTAGAGAGTTCAGGATTGTCCTCATCGACCTCATCCCAAATCACTCTATTCTGAATAGGTTTGTGGAGCTACCAATGTCAAATCCGGAAGACAGTCTTGAGCAATTCTAATCTCAGCAGCTGAAGGGATCCTCTAAGGATTTAACACCTAGCCTTGCAATACAGTAATCTTCACTTCTTCTCAGTGAGTTACAAAACTCCCTCTTGATCCCTGCTTCAAAGATTGCAAAGAAGACTTCTGGAAGTGAACTCCCTCTAGCCACCAACTTAGTCCCATAACTGCAAGTTGTGATTCCTCGCTTGATCATTTATTTGGTCAGCATGACTTCCTCATAAGATGCCTCAAGCTTTTCATCACTAAGCAATCTCTCATCACCTTCTTGCTCCTAGAACTGTCCTGAAAGCATTTTAGAGAGAGATTACTAATAGTTTATAATTATCCAAAGAAATATCAAGGCTAGAATCATACAAGGTTTACTATTTCAAGTTATAGCACGAATACATAAGAGTTTATGAACAATAAATAAAACATAAATAAATAAATCAATCTATAAGAGAAATATATCAAAAGATCAGAATGAAGGGATAAGGAAACTTATCTTTATTGAATTTTGATATAACTCTTTCTTCCATCTTTTGCTCCTCTCGAGAGTGCTAAGCTTAGCACAACAAAAGACAATCTGAACAACTATGGATTTCTTGAATGCATTATGCAGTTAGCATGTAGAACCAACTCTCTCCAAGAGTTCAAGGCTCTATCCCAGTTCATGCATTAGAGAATGATATCGATGTGACCAACTAATCACCATCGAAATTTCAATTCTCCTTTTATTTCAGAAATCTTCACAACCAGCATGAAATAACTTGCAATAAATGAAATTTTCAAAGGATCTTATGCTAGGAACACAATCCAAGAGAAACCACTCTCTCTTTACTAATTACAAGATCCAACTAAATGAAGTAATTGAAATTCAGCCTAGAAAGGTGATTTCAAACAAAACAAAGAATTCTTATCTCTTTAAATATTCTGATGGATGCAAATACTGGACGCAGTAAGATACGATGCTCTTGCGTACAGATCAGCACACAACCTTCACGGCTTGAACACAGGCCCATGGCTTAGAATAGAAATTCCCTAGAATCCTTCTGAGGAGAGATCTCATCCACATCCGCAAATGAAGCATGTTGATTAGGCCTGGTGGGGCAATCCTTTGCATAGTGACCAAACATGTCACAATGAAAACATTGGACTTTGGAGAGGTCCCACTTCTTCTTGAATGCGGGAGCACCATCAGCTCCTTTATCTCTATTCCTCTTGAAATATCCTTTCTTTCCACCTTTCTCTTTCTTCTTCGAGGATTGAGCGGAAAGAACATGAATGTCTTCATTTGTAGAGATTCGACCAATACCTCTTGCAGCCAACCTAGACTCTTCTTGAATACAATCTGCCCTCAAACGATCAAACTTGGGAAGTTTTGATCTTGCACTGATTCCTTGAATGTAAGACTCCCAAGATGAAGGAAGACCATTAAGGGCAAACATGGTCAAATCCTTGACATCAACAAAATGACCAATAGAAGAGAGTTGATCTCTCAATTCGGAAATCTTCATGAAGTAAGCGATGACAGATTCTCCTTCCGCCATCTTCACATGATGAAGTTGTTGCTTCAGTGCAAGAGCCTAGCTGGTGTTGTTGATTTCGTACATTTCCTCCAATGTTTTGAACATGTCTCTTGCCGTCTTCAACTTAGAGACAATAGGAACGATATGGTCCTTAACGGAATCAACCAACATCTTCTTTGCCTTGATATCATTCTTGCTCCACTGCAACTTCTCTCTTCCTCCGCTGGTTCAGGAACTTTGGTCTCCACAAACTCAGCCAAGTCATTCTCTTGCAAGGTGAGCATAATTCTGAACCTCCATGATGTGTAGTTGGATGCTCCCTTGAGTCTATCCTCAATCTTAAGACCATTCACCATCTTGACTAAGGTAGAGATAGACAAAGAAATATAAAGAAGAGAAAAGAGTATCGCTGTAATAACAAATCTGATCACGATCTTCTTCAAACCTGGCTCTGATACCATGTTAGTTTTATGATCAGATTTAATGCACAGAAAATTAATTCAAATCAGACACAATAACACAGCAGCCGCTAACATCAACAATCATAACTAGCAATGAACCAGAAAAGAGAGAAATATAGTGTAGTATAGGATGTACTACATTTTTGCTTTTCAATTGATCATGTTTTTAAACAGAGCCATAATATTAGTAAATTAGATAATGGAATGTCGGTTAATGCAATAAGATTGCATTTGCTTCCTATTGCTAATTGGTCACTAAGTATATGTGTGGCATGGTGATTCTGTGTGTATTAAGACTGTGTGGTTACCCTTGTATTATTGGAGATTGACATTATAAAGTTCATTTGGCTGGGGTGGGTAGGAATTCCTTAAGCATTTTTTGAAACCCTTTAACATATAAATGTTGGTGTAGGATAATGTTTGAATATATTAGATAGAAGCTGACCCTCTTGAAAGGTTGTTTGGGTGGTGAAGCTGGCCTGAGATTCCCAATGTGTGGCCCGAGTTAGTCTTGGTCCTCAACAGGAAGATTTGCTTATGGAGTTGATATGGAGGAGGAAGGAACTAGGAAGGCATCTATGCCTAAAGAATCAAGATGAGTAGTTCCAACGAAAAAGAGGAGTCGTAACAGCAGCAACATGCCATCTCAATTTTGATATGTGAAGATTTAGCCCCATCTCCATGTTATGTGGATTGCCACATGGATTGGAAGCAGAACAATCAGCTCAAGTTGTTATCAAGTCTGGCCTCTAGAGGGTTCAAGGCACTACAAAATTCTAGTTCTGGAGCATCGACTCTCTCCTTTATGCTACATGGTCAATGTAGATATCTCAGTGTACTCAAAGTACCTACAACTGTTGGAGTTATTTATCTGCTAGTTTACTTTGTCATTATGCTTATTATAGTTTTTGGTGTGTTATGTTGAAACAGGACATATAATCTTGTGTGGCGGTAGCTGCATGGCCATGCACAGTACTCTTTAATATTATAATTAATGATGTAGACATACATACTTCAAGCTATGGACTTTTGTTTCAATGTCCTAGTTTTTGAAAACTCCTGGTTTACCGATTCAAATAATTGTTTTTCTTCCTAGTTTTGGTTACTGTCACACAACCTACGAAGAATTTGTTTCATATTCATCAAAAGACTTCAGTATAAGGATGAGGACCACATTCTCCATTCCTGTGTACCTGCATCTTCTAGTGATTGCATTTATAAATAACATAACAGCATCCTTATTCAATTACTTCCATACCCTTATACAAAATGACATCCCATTCCCTGTCTCTGTACCCGTAACCCAGGTGACTATTGCTGGTTTTAATGCTTTCTATCTATAATTGGGAGCATCATCATTTTTGGTTTCCGTATCAAATTAAAATAGGACCAGAATTGTTCTGTTGTGTTATATAAGAATGGAATTCCTTTCAACCCTAGTTACTTGGAAACAACTGTCAAAATTGCAGCATTCTCAGGTTACGCATTCTCAATTATGGTTTTCATATTTCAACATTTCTTATTGGGTAGCACAAAAGATTTAGAGCTGTTATTAAGATTTTTTTCTCTTTATATCAGGCATTTTAATCCTGGAGTGGAAACTGCATTTTCTGTTATATAGAAACCATGAACAGTTTCTTCTGTAAAGTTAAAATTATCTTGTACTGATTAATTCCATTGAAAACAAATTCACAATTTTTGAGACTTCTATAAGATTACAACTTAATCTAATCTGGAAAATTATAAAGCTCATCCATCCGCTTAGCTTGTGTTGAAGCAAGGCTGTGTATATAACAAGGATGAAATGAAACTGAAAGAACTTCCAATTAATTGGTTTGCAATGCTAACTACTATATTTATCTCCTACAATAACATGTAACATAAAACCTTCTCTGTATCATTTAATTTTATACACGTCTCTAAGAATGATAGATAAATCAAAAGAGGGAAACTTACAAACCTAAATTGATCAGAAACTGCACTCTTTGGCATAACTGCCTGAAACTCCATCTTTTTGGATCCAGTAGAAACGAAAGCTTCTAGAGACTCTACAGAGTAGCAGATATATCAGATAGGTAATCTGTTACAGCACATTAATTTATAATCATAGCTTCCAGTGTGAAATGTTTACTTACTTCTAATAAAGGGAGGTAAAGAAGAAACTGTTGCTTGCACATTTGTACCTGCAACAAAAAAATTCCACGATACAGAATTTGAAAAGTATTTCAAATTCAAGGAGCAAGCCAGCTAATTAACTACTTAAAAATTTATTGAACAATACAAGAAAGCTGTCTTAATGCTGTTATAGAACATCTTGAAACCTACCTCTGTGTGATAGTCTCTCTTGGACTTCATAAAGTGAAGAAATGTATGGCTCGTCTATTGTCAAATCATGTTTGTGTACCGTTGATAAGTATTGGACATTAGCTGCTTCTTTGACATCTTTAAGTTTTATCTGTTCTTTGGGCAGGTTTTCCTCTCCCGAATAGCTAGTAATATAATTACGATGGGTAAGAAAACTCAGTTTTTCATAACCAGTTGGTCTAAATGTTTGAACAAGAAAATGCATATTGAGGACATGCTTGAAAACAAGAATATCTTGGGCTCCTACAGAGTGATCAGAAATAAATCTCTTCCATCCATCTTTGAAATATAATGAAGAACTGTGATGGCATAATTTGACATGCCATATACGGCCACTTGGCCCCTCAAGATTGGCAACTCCATAAGCCTGACATTGTATATGATTGGCAAAATCAAACGGAACTTCCTGCAAAAAAGCTTTCGGAATTTAAGTGGATTGTAAAGATAACTGATTTTGGAAATCACTTCTAATTCAAAGGAACCAATATAGAGGGGCTCTCAAGCTTCAACTTAGATGATTAATACTAACATGGTTCTCGTGCTCTCTAAGAATATCTCTTCCACAATTTCCTATATTTAAATGGTAGATACATGTGCGAGAAATTAAACCTAAAATTGTTTGTTAAACAATGAATAATAATGAACAAGCAGGCAACAAGTATGAACCAGTCTGACGGTCGTAAGTCTACAAACTTACATACAATATCATTAACAACGCAATTCATAACCTAAGTTACGCCCACAGTTGAATCGGAATCAAAGAAAAAAATGGAACAATGAACTTTATGAACTTTTATAAAAACTCCAATGCTGATATGCACCATCAGTGAGATATTCAAAATTTCAGATTCAAGGGTAAACACCTCTGCAAGTCTCTTAGCTTTCTCTTCTTTTTGTATATCAAGCATTACAGTTTCATTTATCCTTTGATAGCAAGAAAGAGAGTTCCAATTTCATTTTAGGTTACTCTTGGCTGAATTTATCGGCTAACTTTGTGGGGTATGCTTGGACCACATTCCAAGAAGTGTTATGAGGCTATGGCATATGCTATGGAAGGCAGTGTTGATAAATAATTACAAGATCTGTATAATGACTACTTCCCAAGACCTCTATCTCCAAAAAAACTGAAAAACAGTACAGATTCTATTCAAATATTGTTGGAGAAGAGAGATTTACGGGATTTGCTTCTATCTGTAGATTGCTATTTATGGAGAGTGCATAGTTTGTGGGATTTGTCTTAATCTATGTCTTCTAATTAAGGCTGATGTATCTCTATATAAGTAGAGCTGTTGTAATCTCCATTAGCACAAAAAATGAATAATAACACCCTCTCTCCCTTCTCCAGTGGACGTAGGCTACGGCCGAACCACATAAATCTGTGTGTTATGTCTTGTTTCTATTATTGGAATGAGCGCATTCAACGCGTCGCTTCGTTAAATATTCCGAGCCAAATTTTTCTATTAGTGGAAGTTCGCTCTACTCGGTGTGTTTTTTTTGGGTATTCTTCCACTAAGAAAGGGTACATATGTTATGATCCAGTCACTCGTAAAATTGTTGTTTCACGTGATGTCCATTTTGTGGAATCTGAATCTTTTTTTAAAGCTTGTGTTGAATCTGGGAGTCGGTCACAGGGGGAGTCTGTGTCTCACTCGGTTCCGCTTCCTACCATTACCAATGAGGATGTTGTTCATGATCACGATGCAGAAGTTCCTGAAGCAACACCAATCCCCACATCTCCTCAAGCTATTCGACGATCGAGTAGAGCAACTCGTCCTCTAGAGCGAATGAAAGATTTCTTCACTTATCATGCTACATCTTATCCTATACAGGAACACCTGTCTTATAATAATATTTCTCAGTCTCACCTAGCTTTCTTGAGTACCGTTGATCATAATCAAGAACCTAAGACTTTTAGAGAAGCTAACTCCATTGCAGTTTGGAGGAAATCTATGCAAGACGAGCTACAAGCTCTAGATGACAATAACACATGGGAGATTGTTAAGCTACCTCCAGGAAGGAAAACTGTCGGATGTCGTTGGGTGTACAAAAATAAATACAACAGTGATGGTTCCTTAGAACGACATAAGGCCAGACTTGTTGCTAGAGGATTCACACAAACATATGGCGTAGATTACCAGGAAACTTTTGCACCTGTTGCAAAGATGAACACATTCCGGGTCCTCATTTCCCTTGCCGTCAATCAAGATTGGAAATTGTTTCAAATGGATGTCAAAAATGCATTCTTGCATGGTGATCTTAAAGAAGAAGTTTACATGAGCATCCCACCTGGGCATCCGCAAGAGGCCAAGTTTGGTTTAGTGTGTAAGTTAAAAAAGGCAATCTACGGGCTTAAACAATCTCCACGGGCCTGGTATGCTAAGCTTAGTTCTGTCCTTATGCTGAATGGGCTGAAACGAAGTAATGCAGATCCTTCTTTGTTTGTTAAAAGAAGTTACTTCGGTATTGTTGTTGTGCTGATTTATATTGATGATATAGTCATTACTGGTGATGATCAAAATGCAATTTCTAAGCTAAAAATTCTGCTACACAATAGATTTGCCATTAAAGATTTGGGAACTTTGAAGTACTTTCTAGGATTAGAAGTTGCCTACTCAAAAAACGGCATCTTTCTTAATCAACGAAAGTATGTGTTGGATTTGTTACAAGAAACTGGTAAATTTGGCATCAAACCATCAAATACGCCAACGGATAGCGGAGGAAAATTGGATGATACTGGTGCATTGTTGTCTGATATTGGTCAGTTTCAAAGGTTGTTCGGTAGGTTAATCTATTTAACCATTACTCGACCTGACCTTTCTTATGCAGTGAGTTTGGTAAGTCGTTTCATGCATGCTCCCAAGGCTCAACATATGCAGGCCTTCACCAGAATTTTACAGTATCTGAAAGGGTCCCCAGGCAGAGGTATATGGATGCGTAAGACTGGTCATAATTCTATTACTGCCTAAACTGATGCTGATTGGGCAGGATCTCCCATTGATCGAAGGTCTACAATTGGATATTGTACCTTTGTTGGAGGTAACTTGGTCACATGGAAAAGTAAAAAACAGAGTGTTGTTGCTTGTTCAAGTGCTGAAGTAGAATATAGAGCGATGGCATCAACTACCAGTGAAATTATATGGCTTCGAGCTCTGTTGCAGGACCTTGGTTATGGTTCATCTCTACCAACTCAATTATTCTGTGATAATCAGGCTGCTATGCATATCGCTTCCAATCCAGTGTTTCATGAGCGCACTAAACATATTGAAGTCGACTGCCACTTTGTTAGAGAGAATGTGCAAGCCAATGTCATCCGCACAACCTTTGTCCCTACAACTCAGCAATTGGCGGATATATTTACAAAAGGTCTTCCAGCTCTCAAGTTTCAAGAAATATTGTCCAAATTGGGCTCTATTGACATTTTCGCACCAACTTGAGGGGGAGTGTTGGAGAAGAGAGATTTACGGGATTTACTTCTATCTATAGATTGCTATTTATGGAGAGTGCATAGTTTGTGGGATTTGTCTTAATCTATGCCTTCTAATTAAGGCTGATGTATCTCTGTATAAGTAGAGCTGTTGTAATCTCCATTAGCACAAAAAATGAATAATAACACCCTCTCTCCCTTCTCCAGTGGACGTAGGCTATGGCCGAACCACATAAATCTGTGTGTTATGTCTTGTTTCTTCAAATATGATTTCCTTTCTATCGACAGAGTCTCATGCAAAGAAAAACAAAGAGTATATATGATTTCAAATTTGAAAAAGAAAGAAATAAAGGGATTGGATAATATATCATTCAACTGCACTGTTTAAGGTGAATTGAGTGGTTAGGCATCTGACGACTTGCATTATTGTCTAATGAGTTGAAAGTTCCACCCACAGTAGGAATAGCATTACAAAATTTACCAGATATGAGAAGTCGTCGGCAACCATGATCTTATAAAATGCTAACCCTTTTAAAACGGCAGGAAAGTTGCAGTGAGATACAACACATTTTTCTTTGCAAGCTCTGCATGTGTTGAAGTCCGCGGATTTAGTGTTTGCCATAACAAGCTTGACTGATACTGTCAAACTATAAGTAACGCGTTTCTGTGGACCAAATGCAAAGAATTATGGCTAATGAATTTCTTTTTGTGCACAGGTTTTCCTTACAGGAAACGAGAAGAGCATTGTGCAGAGATAGGTGCAACTGCAGAGGGCACTTATGGAAACAAGCTTTGAGGGGGCGCCGCCAATTACGAAACGAGTGGTGAGTCGCTGCCATCACTTTCAACCCACTTTCAAAACTAATGCGTAACATGTCCATGATGAACCAAAACTGAAACAATCATTAGCGCGCTGGTTTTGGAAATGTGTGCTGCTTCAACTGGTAATCAAACCCAACATGCGAGGGATGGGACTGAAAGAAAATCATTGAAATGGCTGGATGTAAACATGAGATTTAAGCAAATTCTAATTTATTTCATGGAGTAGCTTAGCTTAAAAAAAAATTACGAGTTTTTAAAATATAGTGTAGTGGGAAGTTAAAGAAGTTTTATGATTTTTTATTTTTTTTAAATATTTAAAAATAAATTGAAAGAGAGATAAAAAGAATAGGAAAATGATATATGCAAAAGGGAGAATACATATAAATATTAGTATAATAAAGTTAAAGTGTACATGAAATGTTAATGATATAATTGTAATGTGTTTCTTTCAACTTCTTTGTAGTTTTATTTTTAAAAGAAAAAATGAGATGTGAACATAAGAATTGAGTGATTTGACAAGAGGATTGGAAAAGAAGGCATGTTATTGACGTGGTAATGAAAAACAACTAAATAACTAAAATAACATTTAGCAGTGATGATTTAGGATGGATACTCTTCTATTCTAGATTTCAATGAAAGTATTATTTTTCATTTTTATGTACCATTGATATGTCAAACTAGATAACAAATTGAATTATAAAGGTCATAAGGGACCCAAGTTTTGATATTAATAAAGTTAAACCATCAAGTTTCCCTTTTTCCCTCTAAAACCTTTAAATATAAGTAGTTGTATGTAGATCTCTACATACTAATATAATTAACTAGTAATATGAAACTTGTATTAATAGTGAATATATCTATATCTATGAATTATTAAATTTAATTGGATTCTTATTTAAGTATATCAAATTTAAACATTTATAATGTATAATATATTAAAAAGATGATTAAGATGATAGTAATTACTTATATATTAATAATTATAATTATCTAATACATGTTTCTTGATAATGGGCTATTAATGTCATAGTTCTTTTTAAAATATTGAAAGTTAAGTAAAGAAAATTTTAGGATGTCTTATCTTTCCAGTTTATTTATGACATGTAGCAGGAGGACAATTAAGAGTAGATTCATCTAAAATAAAAGCAATTGTAAATTGACCTACACCAAATAGTGCTACTAAAACTAGAAGTTTCATATAAGTTACACAATTTATGAGAAATTTTATTCCTTCGCCATAGTTGCATCGACTTACATCAAATTATGTGTAAGGGAAGGGAATTTTATTAGGAGAACATGATAAAGAATTTAGAATTTTTGAAAGTATAAGATTTAAGCATGTGCTCTTGTGGTTACTCTTCATGATATACAAAATCTATTTAAGGTAGAAATGAATGCAAGTGAATATGTAATGGGTAACATATTGCTATAGAGTGGTAAGTACATTTCTTATTATTCAAAGGTTTTTACTTCTATAGTTACAAAATATCTAGTATATGATAAAGAATTGTGTCCACTAGTTTAAACAATTAAAAATTGGAGACATTATTTATTTGGTAAAGAAACTATTCTACACATTGTCTACCAACCTCTACAATATTTATAGGCACAAATAAAATTGTTTTAATTACTTATTACTTGCTAATGTAAATGGAATTCTTCTTAAGAGAAGAGAATATTGTGAAAACAAAAATGAAACTTGCAACAACTCACATAGAAACTCAAAAAAATCTTGAATACGCCCAATATGGAGAAAAATAGGATTTTATGGTAATAGCAATGGCCTTGCTACCTCCTCCACTATCTTGTGAAGATAATTACAAGTGGGACTTTATTTCTATTTATTTCCTTTCCATAAACATTTGGACTACATTTTTCTTTGATTATCGAATGTCCAAAAATATTCTTTCAAGTGATGTCACAATCCCATTTTATAGTTTTTTTTAACAATAGGGTTGTCTTGATTTTAGAAGAATTCCTATGTACAAATGAAGTTGAAATGATGTTTGTATGATTTATTTTGCATTTGAAGTGCTCATTTTTAATGGATGCCATTGTGATTGTGGTCCTAATTAGATCACTACCATTATCACAATTTTTTTACCTACAATTTTTTAGTTATTTTCTTATTTTGAACTTGTCAGTGTACTTGATTCCAATTTACTATTCAAGATCTAGTCTCATATATTTTCCAAATCCAATATGGATCATACATCCCTTTTTAGGAAGCTTTTGGTGCCATAAAAGACTAATGAGAAAATAGTTAAGGATGAGTTCTCCACTCTTTCTTTGGAATACCACTTTGCTTGACTCACCTTAATGATCTTTGAGTTCTATTTTCTATGCTTCCTAGACTCTATTTTGAGTTTCCCTTATCATCAAGTTTAAAGAACCAAATCTTTCAAAAGGGTATTATATATTTTTCTTCCTCATCAAATTATAAAGCTATAAGTACTCACAATTACCAACTAACTATATCTTCATAGTATGAGGGAGATCAAGTTTGAATGCATAAATTCACCTAGGGCCTCCAAAATTTTGAAAGATCTATACCTTAATGTCTTTTAAATTTTATTTGCTTGTCCCTATAGCCTTTCTTTGCCCATAGAAATCTAAATTTTGTCACCTACCTTAAGTTTATATTCTCTCCTATACTAATCATGTCTTTGTTTATATAATTGTATTATTTCTAAGTGTTCCTTAATTTTGAGTTGAATTTGTACTATCTTCTTGATAAAATTTGACACTCTAGTCACCTCAGTATCTTTCCATACTTGTTCATCTTGCTTATCAAAAGCTACATTATGTGGACTAGAAGGAAAATATCCAAGCATGCCACAACGGTGACTTGTTAGTTGAAGAATATAATGCTTTTTATAAGAATGTTGAGTGTAAAGGAGCGATTCATCCCATGTCTTGGGACACTTATGTTGAACACCTGGAATACTAAGAAGGGGGGTGAATCACCATTCTTTTAAACCACTCAAACATTTAAACATCCAATACTTATAGCATATTCAATTGCAATAATGAAAGAAATCATGAAAACATCCAACAACATCACATAACACATGAACACCAGTATTTTTACATGGAAAACCCAAAATGGGAAAACCAAAAGTGAGGATTAGCTCACAATCTATTATAATCGGTTATAATATATTACAAAAGTGCTTACTGTAGGTGGAATCACTATCCAAGTGGACTCACTGCCATTGAAAGAAGAAAAGAGATAGAAGAAAGTTTATGGCCCACAACCTATATTGAATTGTTATAATTGCATCTATCATATGCATGAAATACAGTTCCAATGAAGCTCAATAGATTGACTTTACACACTTCATCTAATTTTGATCTAACATTTTTCTTTCATCTATATTCACATCATTCTAATATTTTTCTCAACATTCACAACTTAGATTTGTAATGTATTTGCTCAATTCACATCATTCACATCACTTTCATGTATTACCTCTATCAAAACACTAAAAAATGATCTAGCTTATATATCTGCTTCACCCATAACATCAATTAGGTCGGCCTAATTAGATGTACCATTCAAAATATGCAAAATAGGACTTGTTGGCTCAAGATCTATCCACAAACACTTCACACCAAGAGTCAAATCTCAAAAAACTTTGAAATAGATCAAAATTGACCCAAAATAGATCCCACATAACTCTGTAATACTTAGTTAAGCTTCACATACCTTCAAACTTATTAGTCGACATCACAAGAGACCTAATACAAAAATTTTCCAACTATATACCCATATCCAGACCCGTGTACCTCAAAACACTGTCATCTAGAATACACGCTCTATTGAAATCTGTCAACATCTCCTCAAATCCGCAAATTCAAAATCCAATCCATGGAGAAGTGTGGATTCTCCAACTTATATGCACAAAATTGGAAAACACATGTAACTGTCAAGTCAAACTTTTTTTGTACTCATAACTTTTACACCAAGAGCCAAAACAAGATGGAAATCTAGAATTAGATGCTTCTACTAGCCAAAAAAATATACTAGAACCATAGAGAAAAAACTTCAATAGCGAACCAATGTGAACCCAAAAACTGAATGCTCTATACATAGAATCACTGGTATTAACACTTAGTCAATTTTCATCACACTAGATCAAACCTTGCAAAATTTCCTTATGCAAACATCCTGAAACATGTTTAGATCCAACCAAAATGATCTGCACTATGATCTCCAAAGCAAGATGCAATGTTGACATCAATGAAAACACTGCAATGCATAACAATATACCTTGTGCTTAGCCCACATGCTCATGTTTTCAACAACAACACCAATGAAAAACTCCTCATTTTTCCAACAATCTCCCCCTTTGTCATTGATGGAAACATGCCTAAACATCTCCCAAATATCCCCCCCTTTGACATCAAGGGAAAAGGGTGCATACAATAACTTTTCTAACACATACTGGGTCTCCCCCTGAGAAATATATGCATATGTACAAACTGAAAAAAATGAATTGACTCCCCCTAAGTTATGTACTACAAAAAACCAAAAACTTGTACTGGAAACCACTCTATATTTAATCAACATATGTACAAAGAATTTGAAACTGAAAAATGGAAATGCATAAAGAGTAAGAAATATTGTCAAACAAAGGAAGTTGACTCTTGAAGCTTCTGCACATGTGTTTTCCAAGCCTATTTACCTTCTTCCCAAATCTTCTTTGTTGTCCCAAGCATCCTGCCTTGTGTTTCTAGCTCTAGATTAGAATTCTTCTCCTTCTTCTGGAGTGTTAGGTACTAGATTGATCTATGTAGCCTTGTTAGCACTCAAAAGGGCACTTGAAACATATATGAATATGGAATTTACCAAGTCCCTTAGATTTCCAAACTACAAAATTATTTTCTCCTTTTCAGCCTGTAGCTGGAAGAATCTCTCATGCAAACCTTCTATTGTTGTTCTTGTGTTTCCAATCAGGTCATGTGCTAGATCATAGGCTTTGGAAGCATTGTTAATTTGGGACTCGACGGAGTCCATTTCACTCTTGATGCTTTGTGTGACTCTAGGACACTTCATAGAATACTTGATTTGTAATTAAAGGGGTACAAATAATTTGCACTTTACTCCTACTTATAGATTTTATCCTGGTAGCAAATAGAATTATGTGGTTATGTTTATTTAACCTTTGAAATTATCGAAATGAAGCTCACTCAATCCTTAACACAATTTAATGACTTTCACTAATCTTGTAAATTCCATAATTAGAACTCAAAAGGAATCAAATACTGAAAGAAATGAAAGAGAATTAGAAAACAAGAAAAGAAGGAGAGAGATCACGAGCTTGATAACGAAGTTCACTCAATATGAGCTGCGTCTCTGGATCCGCTTCTCAATGTTAGACCGCTTTATTAATGATGCCAAGCTTCAACATTATTTTTTACATCATCCAAGCTTCAGACTTGCATTGCAATTTCTCTCACAATCTCTCTCAACACCTAAGACTCTTTTGCATTCTCCTTTACTTGCGTCCAAGGGATAGGTTCAAACGCCATTCAATCCCAATTACACTTAAAGGATTACAAAATACAAAGTCTTTATGCATACATCTACCTCTAAAAGAATTCTCTCAACACTCCTCACTTCATCTCCCAACTCTAAACTCTCACCCCTCTTTTATACATAATTTTTTTCCCATTATGGTTAAAAACCATAAGATTTATAAAATCACCTGTGGGCGGGTGCATGAAGATGGGTAGCAATTTTGTGGCCACTTTTTTTTTTTAAATTGAAAACTCATAACGTGAGCGTGTTATAATGCGCTCACATTATGGCTTGGTGTGTCGAGCCTGAGGCTCGGCCACCACAAGCCCATAACGCAAGCGCGTTATAACACGCTCGCATTATGACATGTTAAAAGCAAAAAAAAAGAGGTTGAATTCATTTTCATTTTTTACTGTGTTTTTCTTGTTGCCCACAACCAAAAACCCCAGAATTCCACGCTCGCATTCTAGGAGGAGCTTTTTTGCAAAAATCTTCATCAACGGTTGTTGATTCATCGCCAGGATGCCGCCACGTCAACGAGGAGGTCAAAGAGGTAAGGATTGTTTTTTTTCTTTTGGATTTGTTAGTTTTAGGTTATATTTGATATTTATTTTTTGAATTTGTAGGAGATGTTAATCAACTTGGAAACCCTCCTCAAAATCCACAGCAAGAACAAAATCCTCAAGAACAAAATCCTTAACCACAACAACAACCTCCTCCACCAATCCCTCAATACCCTCCTAACACTCAACAAAATTTAATGGATGAAATTGAGAACAATAAAACACAAATTGAGGATTTAATCAGGAGGTTGAATGATCCAAACGATTCAACTGCGGAAAGAATGACCCTGGCAACTTCACTGCAAGATATGTTAAAAAATGTAGATTCAATCAGCAAACAATTAACTGGTTGGCAGGATAGGAGGTAGGTGGCTAGGGATTTTTACCAAGATAAATTATCATATAAAGAAACTTAAAAGATTTAAAAATTACAAAAGGTGATTTGTGTGCATTATTCACTGATCCACAGTCAAATGGAAATCTCTCCCTCAATGCGAAGAGGTTTCCTATCCATTGGTGCCACCACCAAGAGATTAGGAAATACTTTTGGGATAGGTGGTACATGGTTTTTGATGACCCACCATGCAACAATTGTGAAGTCCCGCAATATTTCCTCAAGAAACTATACGTTGAGTTCATCTTGAACAAAATCCCAAATTATTTTGATATGAGGGACTTCCAGGGGAGAGGTGGGTGGTCGGCACAAGATAGACTCGGTGCACAGTCGAATCCTATGCGGAAAGCGAGACGACCTCTCGCTAGGCCGCCTCATGAGCACATCATCATCCCTTCCATCGCGAAGGAGAGTGCCGACGTAGAGACTCTACAGGCCATCAGCTCTTTGACACAGAGTGTCATCCAGCATGCTAGCCCTCTTGTACAACACCATCCAGGGGAATCTTTGACAAGTGGGCTTCGATCCCATGTGTGTCAATCTTGTGGGGTGACTTGTTCATATGACCCCACCGACACTCAGGAGGCTGTTGCGCAGGATCCATCTGCAGCTATGGAGATGGAGAGGGCAACTGGCATTTTGCATGACGCATATGACATTGATACTCAGGTAAAAGTTAGCATGTTCATTGAATTTAATTTATTAAATTTTTATTTTGAAATGCAAGATTAACTAATTTAGTTTTATGATTTTAATAAACTTGCAGGGTCATAGTGTTGATACTGGATACACCGGCCCTACACCTACTTATTTCTGTAGTACACCTATCAGTGGGGTATGTAACTAGTAAACAATTATAAATTTATTACATGATAATAGCATTGTTTTGCAAATGGTATTTTAATATGTGATTTTGGATGTTGAATAGGCTAATATTGGAGGTTTCAAGGGAACACCTCTCGGTCCCAATGGATTTAGTCAAACTTTCACGTAGGTAATAGAATAAAGAGTTTAACTAATGAATTGTACTTAATAGATTTGTGTAGTTTATATTCACATTGTTGATTACGTTGCATTGCACATCATTCAAACTCAAAGAATTACTTCACATTCCATAACTAATAACTAGATGTTGATAGATGACAAAATTTCAACTACAATATAGTTGTTTAGAAAGTCAACATAAGTAGTGATGCAATTACTTCACATAGCATAAGTAATAAGTCTAGGAACAACTTCCAATTGCATTTGCTTATCATGGCATTCCATGAGACCACATTTTACTGAGGCATCTTTTCAAATAGTTCATTGCCTTTTCTATGCTCCAAACTAGGCACCCATTATGGCTTGCTCTCACATATCTAAAACTCACTTGCAACTCTTTTGGAGCAACTGTACCAAATCTAGCTTTTAACACTGAATTAGGCCACAATTAGGCCTCTTTTTCAAAGAGACACCTCTCCAAAAACACAACCAACACTTAAAACCTCCAAATAGTAAAAAAAAAGCCAAGAAAACCATAGATTATTCAACTTTTAGGTCTCCTCTCACTCATTTAGACCCCTTTTCATAAAACCCTCACTTTCCTTGCAATCAATTAGGGCTTATTGAAACTCTTATGTCCTGACCTCTCACAAGCTTATAATCAATTCAATCAGGATTATTTATGATTTTACATGCTCATTCCATCCTCAAATAGTGCTTCCCCAAAGATCTACATACACTTCCTTCACAAAATCACTGTTTTTCACTAGTTTTCACCCTCTTTCACCTAGGGTTTCTCACTTATTCACTTCTCTGACCACTTAAAACCTCTCAAATCTTCTAAAAACCCTCCAATTCACCTACTCTCATAGTTTTCAGGGGATTCTATCCACTTCTAAACCCCTGTCCTCTTTTCACTCACTCTAGCCTTGTTTGAAAGGCAGCAAAACTGGTTTTTCACTAGGGCAGTGAGGAGAACTCACACAAAAAATTCACCAAACTAGTTCCTTACCTTCTACACCTAATCCTAATTCATACCATTCCATTCTACCAAGAAACAGTTGCTACAAAAAGGTGGAATGGACTTTTTAGTTCATTTGGGCAATCAAACCCTTAGCCCCTGTTTTCTGACCGCCTAGAGAAATCAAGTCACCAAAGCTTGAAACTCAATATAAAACGCTCAAATTAGTTTTAAATTGATGCCAACACCTAAATCCTTCAATTCAAACACATTACAGATGCACTACCACCTACACGAAATCGTACACTGGCAGATGATGGAGGAAAACATAGAAAATAACAGTATAACAGTGATATTTTATTAGTTCTCTCCTTCAAAATGTTGCAACAATAGCTAACAACGATGAATCACATATTTTAAACACTTTCCCAATAATTTCAACTTCCTAAGTGCCTAATATTTCCTCTACAACTACCTTGACTCTTCATATTCCTCCACTTGGCACCTTTTTGTATTTTTACAACATTGATTGACAACTTTTGTTAAGATTCTGCAACTTTATAGTTTATGCCTAAAATGACTACCAAAGACCATTACAAACTCAAAAATGGCTATTTAAGCCTTATTACATCATGAAAATACCTATACAACCTCAGAATCCTAAATTTTCCTCATGGAGGCATGCTCTTGTAAAGGTGCACTTGCACCGCATTTTCAAACAACTCACTGCCTTTTCTATGCTACCACATTTTCCATACATGTCTACCAAATAATTTTATCAAACAGTTTATTTCCTCATTGCTATGGCTAAAATCTTAAAAAAGGTGCTTTCCAACAAACTATGGATGCTTGGAAAAAATCTATCAAAGCATAATAGTAAGCAATAACATAGACAAGGTAGTTAGTAGGTTGAAAAAACGCCTTGAAGAAATGTGGTCTCATGGTGATGGAATGCCATTCCATCACCATGAGACCACATTTCTTCGAGGAATTTCTTCAAACAACTCACCACCTTTTCTATGATACCACATTTTCCATACATGTGTACCAAAGCATTTTATCAAACTACTCACTTCCTTGTTGCTATGGTTAAAAGCCTAAAATAGGTGCTTTCCAACAAACTATGGATTCTTGGAAAAATTTCTATCAAATCATAATAGTAAGCAATAATACCATAGAGAAGGAAATTAATTGTCTAAAAAAATGCTTGAAAGAAACATGGTCTTATGGTGATGGAATGCCATGACATACATTTATTTGTAATGGCATTACATCACCACGAGACCCCATTTCTTTGAGGCATTTGTTCAAACAGTTCACTGCCTTCTCTATTCCACCACAGTTATCGTACATGTCTACGAAAGCATTTTATCAAACGGTTCAACAACTTGCTACTATGGGTAAAATCCTAAAAACACATGCTTTCGAACAAGATATGGATAGGGAAAATAGTAAGCATGATAGTCAAAAATATATAGTTTAATAAGTACTCAAAATTTTGTTCATTATATCATACATTATAAGTCATGACGTGGATCGCTATTGTATTTTTTGTGATTGAATAATTTGTTGTTTTATTTTTAGATCTTGCAAGCCGAAACACCTCTGAATGTGATGAGGGAAATGGAGATCGGTGTTTCATTTGCTATACAATCCTCGATGGCTTTGATAGGGGAGGTATGAGGAAAATTACTAAATTTCAATTTACATTCATTGTTATAGATGTTAGTTAGTGAAAAATCAAACCATTATTGATTCATAGTTTAATTTCTATTTGGATGGTTTATACAAGGCTTGAGCATGCCTCAACATGGGCGTGTGAATATTTCCCTCATGGAGAGTGATCATGAGATGGCGGTAAGTGATTATTTTGTTAAATATATCATTTTTTATAATGTAATTTTTGTATATTAATGTCTTTACTTCTTATTGTAATAGTTAAAACTTCACCAAGAACTAAACACTAGGAGGAACAGGAGGAGCACTCCTCGAGTGCAGCACAAATGAGTGACAGACCTATCACCATCCGATCAACAAACAAAGGGAAATAATTTACTTCCAGAGCATGGAGAGCAATGACTTTTGATTCTAAAGCCCTTTGTTGTATGCCTACATGGCAGTTTTGTACATATTTTGTATTGGATATATTTGACATTGTATGCCTATATGGCATTCTCGTAAGCCTATATGGCTATTTTGTACCTATATTTTATACTTATATCGACATATATTGATGTATGCATACATGGCTATTTGGTTAATACAAATCTTTTTTATCAATGCTATCCATATTTGCATTATAAATTCATGGTTCAATATATATGAGTTATGTGTATTCAAGTGTATACTTTACAACTTACGTGTGTTCCAATGTATACTTTGCGACTTACGTGTTTTCATGCGTATACCTTGTATTCGTGCATATACTTTGTATTAATTTGTGTATACTTCAAGGATTACGTGTTTTTGAGTACTTGTGCTTCCCTTATTCACATGTACATGCTTGACTTATTCACGTGTATACTTATTAATTGGTTAGCCCTACCATTGATCATTGTTTTCCTTCATGGTTTGTCTTGAATATTAGTTGATTGATGGTAAACAACTTTATGCAAAAGCAAAAAACATGTTTTCAATTGGTATTCCATGAAATAATTCATAAAAAGATTTCAAAAAGTATCCTTGATATTACAAAAAGATGTGTTTATACACTTCAATTGTGCAGTCACCCTTTGGTTCTTTCAAAGAAAAATCTGTCTATGCCATTGTTACACTGCACAGGTAAACCAGATTTTGTATTATGGAGCTATATTAAGCTATCACTCTCAAGACCAATGTAAGATTGATACAAAATAATGTTTGAGACTGCAAGAAGACATCAAAATGGCTAGTGTACTAAACAAATTCTTATGATTTCTGAAGAATGTTGATAACTCTACTCAGTTGGCTTCTTTTTTCAAAATCATACAAATTGAACCCTGGCATCAATAGACTATGTATATCAAGCTACCACAATTCAAGTTTCAATGATGAATATTTATCATGCATTTTTTAAATGGCATTCAATTTTATGGTGGTTTTTTTGTTTATATGATGTTATGTGATATTCTAATCCTAATTCATGCTTCTAGGCTACATATATATATATATATATATATATATATATATATATATATGTTTTTACATGTTTTTTGTACTAACGAACCCAAAACGAACCGAAACCCCCTCCAAATTTTTTTGGCTAAATTGGCAAACCAAACCCCTGAACCTGAACCCGAACCTCATACAACCTCAAAACCTCTTCCAACACTCTTCATTCTGCCTACACAAACTTAATTGACCACCAAATTATGCTTCCCCCTGACTTTATCCACTTTTACTCCCTCAAACCTCTATTTTTCATTGAAAACCCCTCTTTTCCCAACTAAGGCATCATGCCATAACATAATTTTGACCTCCCATGTGCTTGCATACCTTTTGAACACATCAAACTCCACAACCTCACTCTATTTCCAACATATTCTAACTTATTCTCAAGCAATTTCTTCTTTTCATCTCTTATAGCCTTGCTTTTAAGGCCTAAATTCTAAATTTTCAATAGGGGCAATGTTAGTAATCTCTTCCAATGCCTTTACCAATGATATTTTCTTATTTTTACCCCCTATCCTACTTACATCAGGCCCATTCCACTGAGACACAACCTGAACAATAGGTGGAATGGTCTATTTCAACATATTACACTCAAACCCTTGTATGAGCAAGTTCAGACCTGTTTCAGAAATCTACTTCTAAGTTGCTTGGAACTTAATAGAATTCCACAAGAATGGATTCTAATCAAAGCTAAAACTATTCTACAACAGATTCAAATCATCTTAGAGAAAACTCCTTCTGTACGGACCCGTACACTAGCTAGAAATGAAGAAAATGCACAAAAATGAACAAAGAAACATAGATATTTGATTGATATTATCCTTCAAACTCTTCAACAACCACTAACTTCAAGTTTCCAATGATCATACGATTTTTGTGCAGAAAACTCGGACTTCTCAACCGTCGTGTGTATGTTTCTCTTTTCGATTGCTTTGCATGCCATCATAAGGGATCAAGCTGGTTGAACGTAGCTCAGAGCAATTCTGTGTGTTTGGGTGCGAAAGAGGACCATTCCTAGTGTAAACGTACCTATTGGGACATGTTGGAGAATTTTTTTTTGTCACACGAATTGCAAAACAAAAGTTGCACCACTTTGCAACTTTACACCACTTGCATTTGACACTTTTTCCATCAAGTGAAAACTGGACACCATAGGAAAATGACTCTGAAATAAAAATAAAATGAGAGAGGTTATTGTAGAGGGGCCCAACGCAATCCCGTAGGCTCAAACAAAGAGTTTATTAGCGTCACGGTTTTCGAGTAATAGTATGTCAAAGATTGCTTCCCTTTTGCACTTTGGACCTTTAAGGGATCGATCTAGTTGAACGTAGCTTAGAGCGATTCCACGTGTTTGGGTGTGAAATAGGACCATGTATAGCATAAACGTACCCATTCAGATGCATTGGAACAATTCGTTTGGTCACACGAGTTGCAGAACGAAAGTTACACCACTTTGCAACTTTCAACTACTTGCATTTGACAACTTTTTCCCAAAGTGAAAATTTGCCACCATGGGAAAATGCCTCCGAGATAGAAAAAACCAAGAGAGGTTATTGTAAAGGAGCCCAATGCGATCCCATATGATCAGATGAGAAGTTTCTAAGTGTCATGGTATCCAAGTAGCAACGTGCTGAAGTTTGCAGTCATTTTGCACTTTAGACCTTTAAGGGATCAATCCGGTTGAACGTAGCTCACAACGATTCCACGTGTTTGGGTGTGAAAGAGGACCATGCCTAGCGTAAAAATACCTATTTGGACACATTGGAACAATCTATTTGGTCACACAAGTTGCAAAACGAAAGTTGCACCACTTTGCAACTTTCAACTACTTGCATTTGACAAATTTTTCCCAAGTGAAAATTCACCACCACGGGAAAATGCCTCTGAAATATAAAAAATTGAGAGAGGTTATTATAGAGGGGCCCAACATGATCCCATAGGATCATACGAGAATTTTTTAAGCATCATGGTATCCGAGTAACAACATGATGAAGTTTGCAACCATTTTGCACTTTGGACCCTTAAGGGATCGATCCGGTTGAATGTAGCTTGGAGCGATTCCATGTGTTTGGGTATGAAAGAGGACCATTCCTAGTATAAACATACCTATTCAGATGTGTTGGAACACTCCATTTGGTCACACAGGTTGCAAAACGAAACTTGCACCACTTTGCAACTTTCAACTACTTGCATTTGACAACTTTTTCTCGAAGTGAAAATTTGCCACCACGGAAAAATGCCTCCGAGATAGCAAAAACTGAGAGATTTTATTGTAGAGGGTCCCAACGCGATCCAATAGGATCAAATGAGAAGTTTCTAAGCATCACGGTATCCGAGTAACAACATGCTGAAGTTTGCAGCCATTTTGCACTTTGGACCCTTAAGGGATCGATCAAGTTGAATGTAGCTCAGAGCGATTCCGCGTATTTGGGTGCGAAAGAGGACCAGTCCTAGCGTAAACATACCTATTCGGATGGAATGGAACAGTCCGTTTGGTCACACGAGCTATAGAACGAAAGTTGCACCACTTTGCAACTTTCAACTACTTGCATTTGACAACTTTTTCCCCAAGTGAAAATTTGCCACCAAGGGAAAATGCCTCTGAGATAGCAAAAATCGAGAGAGATTATTGTAAAGGGGCTTAATGTGATCCCATAGGATCAAACAAGAAGTTTCTAAGTGTCACGGTATCTGAGTAAATCCATTCTAGAGTTTGCTGCCATTTTGCACTTTGACCCTTAAGGGATCAATCCGGTTGAATGTAGCTCGGAGCGATTCCGCGTGTTTGGGTGCGAAAGATGACCATGCCTAGTATAAACATACCTATTCGAACGTGTTGGAACAGTGTGTTTGGTCACACGAGTTGCAGAATGAAAGTTGCACCACTTTGCAACTTTGCACTACTTGCAATTAACACTTTTTCTATCAAGTGAAAACTGGACACCACGAGAAAGCCACTCCAAGATAACAAAAACTAAGAGAGGTTATTGTAGAGGGGCCCAACATGATCTCATAGGATTAGATGAGAAGTTTCTAAGCATCATGGTATCCAAGTAACAACATGCTGAAGTTTGCAACCATTTTGCACTTTGGATCCTTAAGGGATCGATCCAGTTGAACATAGCTCAAAGTGATTCCGCATGTTTGGGTGTGAAAGAGGACCATGTGTAGCATAAACATACCTATTTGGATGCATTGGAACAATTCGTTTGGTCATACGAGTTGCAGAACGAAAGTTGCACCACTTTGCAACTTTGCACTGCTTGCATTTGACACTTTTTCCATCAAGTGAAAACTGGACACCACGGGAAAACCACTCTGAGATAACAAAAATAGAGAGAGGTTATTGTAGAGGGGCCCAACATGATCTTGTAGGTTCAGATGGAGATTTAGTAAGCATCACAGTTTTTGAGTAATACCCCATCAAAGATTGCTTCCCTTTTGCACTTTGGACCCTTAAGGGATCGAGTCGATTGAACATAGCTCAGAGCGATTGTGCTCTATTTTTTATAGAATTAGGTGGGAAACAAACTTAACATCGTTTTAATTTTGGTTTGGTTGGATTTCAAGTGATTTTGTGCATTTTAGAAGCCAATTACTGAGGGTCAGTCTGTATACCCTATTTTAAGGGTTTTGAGTGCATTAAAATGTCATATTAAGCCTTCCAGCCACTGTATGCTTCTATAACTCGATGGAAAGGCTTAGTTAGGGTTATAAAACATGTGTGTAAAGTTTTGTGTGCAAGGGAGGCGAATAGAGGGTTTTCAGGTGATGCCCTAGATGTCAAATGGTGCATTTTTTAGTGGAAAATGGTGGTTTAGTGCTAGGGTTTGAAGAAATCTTTGGGGGTAGCAATATCTCTTGAACTTTTAAGCTTGTACAGACCTTTTTGAAGGTTTTTTAGGCTTTGGTTGGCTATGGGAAGGTTTGGAGTATGTGTTTTCAATAAACCCTTGCCTAACTTGTGAAAGAACAGGGTTTTGGGGTTTGTTATGTTAGAGGGCTTATCACGCCCTAAAAGTGGAGGAATTGGTGGTTTGGAAGACTAGTTAATGTTGCCCAATGGTGGTTTGTGTATGATAGGAAGAATAAAGGGGGGTTGCTTGTTTTGTGAAAGTTGATCCAAAAGAGTCTTATGAGGGTTTGATGTATGTTGAAGAAGGCTTAAATGGGTGCCTAAAATGGTGGTTTGTTGTAGAGGTTGTTAAGGAATTTTGAGAGTTAATGTGGGAAAAATAGGTTTGCAGACCTACAAGAGTGACTAGGTGCAAAGTTGAAAATAAGCCAAGATTGAGTTTTGAGGGAAGGAAGGAGGTTGAAATCCTTTTCTATTGTGGAAGTGAGTTGATTACCCCCTGTATTGCTATCAAAATCACTTCCTATCATAATCACTTCATGTTTACATTTTTTTGTACTTTTTTCATATTGACAACTTTTCAATTTTTGCAATTTTACATCATTTTGACAAATATGCAACATGAACTCCAAAATGACCCCAAAACCAACTAACAAACTTATTACATTATAAATTGGTCTAATATGACCTTATTCAATTGATAAAAATCAATACATAGAACTAATTTAAGACTTCCATGAACCAAATTTGCTCAATAACCTTGGTGCCCCTGCACCAAATTTCATTATTTCAGTAAATCTCATTACAATGTCTTAGGTACTCTGTTCTCACAGATCTTTTACAATGTCACTCATACATTCGATATTCTCTTATAATGTCTACATCATAGGTGCTCATTATAAGGTTAACTTCAAATGAGTAACTTGAGATTCCCTCGCAAAGCTTCACACGCTCTTTGATAATGGCTTCAAATCAGAATTGAGATTTGTCAAGATCATCAAAATAAGGATGTTGCATTGCTTGTTTGGCTGAGATTCTCTTCGATGGCTCATAAATCAACATTTTCTGCAAGGAGAGACCAATCAATTTTTAGTAGTTTACTTACAGATACACAAAGTAAAAGAAGAAAAAGAAAGAGCATCCAAAATGGAAATGAAATGAAAATAGATGGAAGGCACTTATAGATAGGCATGGCAGTCTCTCAACTTAGTCACTCTCGGTCATACATCTTCACTGGGAGTTCCAAGATACCGATTGCACACAACACATCTCATGAATAGAATATCTTGAAGTTTGAGATGCTCTTATAATGTCTACATCATAGGTGCTCATGATAAGGTTAACTTCAAATGAATAACTTGAAATTACCTCACCAAGATTCACACACACTTTTGTAATGTCTTTAAATCATAATTGAGATTTGTCAAGATCATCAAAATAAGGATGTTGCATTGCTTTTCTAGCTGAGATTCTCTTGGATGGCTCATAAATCTACATTTTCTGCAAGGGGACACCAATAAATGTTTAGTAGGTTACTTATAGATACACAAAGTAAAAGAAGAAAAAGAAAGAGCATCCAAAATGGAAATGAAATGAAAATAGATGGAACTTACAAATAGGCATGCCAGTTTCTCAACTTAGTCACTCCTAGTCATACATCTTCATTGGGATTTCTAAGATACCTATTGCGCACAACACCTCTCATGAATAAAATAATGTGAAATTCGAGATGCTCTTATAATGTCTACATCATAGGTGCTCATGATAAAGTTAAATTCAAATGAATAACTTGAAATTCCCTCACCAAGCTTCGCACACACTTTTGTAATGGCTTAAAATCATAATTGAGATTTGTCAAGATCATCAAAATAAGGATGTTGCATTGCTTTTCTAGCTGAGATTCTCTTGGATGGCTCATAAATCTGTATTTTTTGCAAGGGGACACCAATCAATGTTTAGCAGGTTACTTACAAATAGGCAAAGTAAAAGAAGATTCTAGCATTGGCATCAAACAAATTAATGTGCATACAAGTATAAAATTAATAAGAACCAATATGCATATACTTACAAATTAATCCAACAAACCATCTGGGTATGCTCTACTCTTTATTGTGTCAAGTATTGCCTCATGGTTAGACTCACGAACCTTCCACAAGGTCTTGTTCAAAGGTCTACCCCATATTTGGTCAAACGAACATTGGATGCCACGACAAGGTTCGAGTAATGAAAAATCTTATGATGCGTGTCATAGTCCTGAAACAACCAATGTTTAACACTCTTATGTGGGTACCTTCTAAGCCATGTTCCAGTAACAACAACTGAGCCTTTAGGGTATTCAATGTTTTCTCCATCTATAACTAGGGCCTCCAATTTCTTTTTGGCCTCAACACAATGACACAAGTAATAGTTTGTTCCCTATTCATTGTCTTCATCTGCAATAATTGCATAAACATGCCCTGCATTGATATGTGCAACAAATATCTTGAAATTAGTCAACATTACGAATACAGTACAAAGTAAGATAACAATATGGAATTTCAAATACTAAGCAAGTAGATATATTTCCTGGTTGAACTAGATTTGATACATGGTCAAAGTTGACTGATGATTCCATCTGTGTTAGTTCCAATGTCGTTAAAGGGAAATACATGTGAAGTGGGCTAAGATAACTTGTCAACCATTTGTCAACCCACTCCCCTGACTTGCAATCATTCCAGGCTTGCATTGTGCATGAAGAAAAAAAGCATGCCATCTTTCATGTATCGATACTCCATGAACCTGCATTTGAGCTAAGGAAAGAGTGTAGCTCACTCAATCCTATTATTGTACAACAATCCTCATATGGTGCAATGTTAGTATCACCCATTGGATCAACCAAAAAAATCAATGAACTGAAGACGTACCTTCATTACCTGGACCCATCGAAGCATTACACCACTCGATGATTGATCTTGCATCTGTCAACTTTGCACTATCTTTATACTTCAACTCTTCTCGTGCTAATGCTCTTTTCACGCATGCTCTTGCACCATCATGCTCCCCCTTTCCATGCCCAGCCTCACAAAAGTTCCACATATGCTGAACACCTATAGTGAGATGCATCCTACACAACTAGTAGAACATGCACACGTTCTTGAACTATGTTGCACAGTTATCCGACCATATTATATGTCGACCATATGCTATTCCACTCTGAGCCAAATCACTGTAGAACATCTGGAAGCAACCTTGCACGAACTCTGAAGAATGTGTGCGATCATCACTAATATAAAAATGATACTCCCTCAATACCTTCCTTTGGTCCTCTGTACTATCAGTTGCATGAATGAATGCTATGTGCACAAATATCGAAACCTATGTGGAGTTGTAATATTGTGACTACACCTCACATTGTGGCTATAGAGAGTAGTTCTCTGCAAATTCAACCATTGATACTATGCTGCCAACTGGAAAGGTGTCCTTGCATAGCTTGAATTGTGTGTCCAGCCATCAGGCTCTATGGGTATGCCTTGCATACTCATACACTATATTGTCATGAAACATGGACATAACTGATACACAAGAATCTTTTGAATAACCAAATCACATCTTTTTGCTTGAGACCCATCATTTGTAATGTAAGCCACTGTTTTATACTTCCTGAACTCTACTAGTTTTTGTCCCACCTCATCCGTGCTTTCCATATGTTGACATATTGGCATTCGTTGCAAGCCACTGCAACGCTCGCATGAACCATCCAAGCATGTTGTCCTATAGAATATTTGGCCATCTTATATTTCACATAAAAAAAATTATAAGAACTCTCTTGAAGATTTTGGTGGGGCTTCTATGCCACAATCCTGCAAAACATCGTTAGTATGTAAATCTAAACATATAGAACAATAAACATCATAATGGTTAGAGAATTCAATATGTAGTCTACAACAACAAGTAGTGCATGTGTGATTTATCTTGACATAAAAAGGTTTAAGCATTTCAATTTTTTTTTGAGAAATACTGATTTGAGGATAATCATTTTGAAATTTATGAAAAAATTGGGTTTGAGTTGTATCCAAAAAATGCTTTGGATGTGGCTCACGGTTCTGACTATTGATTCTCCTTATTACGACATCCCTTTGATTCAGAGATTTCCTTGTGTTATTCTTCCAATACTCTTCAATTAGTGTTCTCAATGCTTCAACAATTTTTTTATCTTTTTGTGGCAGTCTCCTCGAGAATTCCCATAATTCATTTGAATTGGTTCCCTCAATTCTTTGCTACCTTTGAATGGATTTTGATAAAGCTTTTCTACTAATTCTCATTTGTTCACTTGTCTTTTTAATGAGATGAGCTCTCTTTGTTTGATAGCTTACCAAAGACGATGTAATGACACGTTGGGTGACATTATTATCCTTTGAGCGTGAGGTCTTACCCACGCTCTCATAAGCATCCATTAGATTATTCACAATAGTGTTTTCACTTTATGCATTCAATGTTCTCAACCCAAGAGTCTTCATGATGTTTCTATACTTTAAACCCCACATCATTTCAACAAATAGTTGACATCTTTTGGTCTCATTTAGCCTTTCAAAGAAGATTTGTCAAATCTTATCAGCATATCTTCTACAAGTGCGTGTTGGAATCTTACCTTCCATGTGCTGCAAAATATCCTCATCAATATTAATCAAATAATTTGGCTTTCTACGCAAAATTTTAGGTGGTGTTCTCCTAGGAACATACATCTCAACATTAGCAATTTCATCAATATTTAATTGAGGTGGGCTAGATTGCGTACCTTCGATCAAGGGTGGAGTAGAAGACATACCTTGAGGTTCACATGGGGATGATGGAATACCTTCTTCATCAAATCCAAGTGATGATGTACTCTCAACTTAAGATGAGATGGATGGTGTCCAACCATATTCACTTGTGATAGATGGTGTCCCTCCATATTCACTTGCGGTAGATGGTGTCCCTCCATATTCGCTTGTGCTTAATGGTGTGACCCCTTCATATTCACTTTTGATAGAGGGTGTATCTCAAACTACGGTATCTGAATTTTTCCTACAACGACGCTTTCGCATTTGTGCTGCCAATTTCTATTCTCTTTTTGACAGTTGAGGTTCCTCTTCAATTGGCTTGTTTTTGTCAATCGTTTCCAATTTCTTCTTTTCACGATATGCCCTCAAATGTTCTCTCTCCTTTTCTTTGAAGGTTTGGAGCTCTTCATCTATTAGTTTCTTCCTTGTTCATTTCTTTGGCATGGCGGATAATTTTACCTGTAGCATGTTAATGAGACGAATATTAGTTCATGGTGTTTGAGTCATTAGATGAACGTTTAGATAGGTTGTTTTATCCAATTTGCAAAAAATGTAAAGTGTTGTAAAAAGAGGTCCAAAATAGGTTCTAGGTGTTTTGTTCTTAGAACAAGGTCTTGGTGGACCTTTTCAGCATGTAATTACTTAATTTGGTGGTTCTTAGGCATTGAGGGATTCGAAAGTGGGAAAAAAGTAAATCTTGCAAAATTGTTGTCAAGGTAAAAATGCAAAAATTGACAAATGACAAAATTTGGAAGTTTAGGAGTCAAGTAGGTGAAAGGTTGGTTTGGGTCATTTGATATGGTCAGGAAAACATTTAAATTCATGGAGAACATCGAGCAAGAGGTAGAGGGGATGTAAATAATGGAGAAAACAATAAAGAGACCCTATTTTATATTCAATTTTTTATGTTTTTGCTGGTAAAACAACATTGTGAAGCATTGTACGGCCCCGTACAAACACATTTTCATAAGGAAGTCATTTGGAATGATTAATATATGAGTCTAAAGAATTCTCATTTTTGTCTCACTCAATTTCATGCAAATTTGAGTAAGTTATGGCTTGTTTACTGAAGACGATTCAAAACCCTTGCTAGGGTAAACAAAATTAAAAGAAAATTGCATTTCTCGTATTCTAACGGATGGAATCACTTAAATTTTGTAAGAAGGTATGATTTTGTGTACTCTTTCATTTCTCAAAGTTTCAGACCGAGTGGTGATAGTTAGCTTTTAAAATCATGATGCCCTAGGCCATATTTTGGTGAAAAATCAGGAAAAAGCACAGTGTACAGTGAGAATTAAAGAATTTGTTTATGGTTTTTGATTCCTTCTTGAAGATATTGTTTTTAAAAGGTGTTTATGGGTATTTTGAATCTATTTCAAGATTTTTTTTGGTGAGTTTTCAAGTTTTTGAAGTCCATTTAATGACTGCCTGCCATGACAGTGATGTAACAGTTCTAATTTTTAGTCAAGAATGGTGGTTTAGGATACATGTTTGATGAATTATCATGAAGTAAGTTTGGAGAATGATTTCTTCATGTTCTACAGAGATATTTATGCATGTTTGAAGCATTAAGAAGTGTAAATAGGCTTGGAATTGAGAAGTTGCTTATTGATAGGGCCTAAAAGGGCCTAGTTTGTTGATTAGGAGAGTCTGTTTTGAGAAGTTTTCATATTGGATATATCAAAGTTGGGAATTGGGTTGAAACAATTAGATTGATGTTGTTTAAAGTGTTTGAGAATTTTTTAAGGGATTGTGTTCTTAGAACTTAGTTTGATGTCTTGTAAACATGAGTTTTGTGAAGGTAAAGGAGTCCTAATTGAATGGACAAGTTGAGATTTGGTTCAGTTTTGATTAGTTGATTGGAGTGAGATTGAGTTAAGTTGTTTTCTTCCTCTAGAATTGCATCAAAGTACCCTCTATGGTTTGTTGTTTTTGGTAGATTATCTACAAGATAGGTTGCATCTTTCCCCATTTTGCTAACTTATCCTTGAATAAAGAGTCTTGAAACAGTGGAGAGAAGGGTTAGAATCCCTTGTAGGTAGACTAATCAAGGAAACATTTAAAATATATGACAACATAGGTGATGAAGTAGCTTTACTGATGAGGTAATTTAGAAATAAAGATGAAAACCAAAATAGTTTAAATAAGTGCTATCAATGTGGGAGGAGTATATTCCAATTTTTTAGAGACTTGTATGGAAAATTTGGTGGCATAGACAAGGCAATCAACTGGTTTGTATAGATGTGGTTAAAAAATGTAATTGGAAAGTGTAAAGAATTTTGTAATTTAAAATTTCCATTGACAACCTAAGGTTGTAATGACAAACAAACAATTATCAACATGGAATATGCAAAACAATAAAAATGAAAGCAAGCCATAATAGAATGAAAGAAAATGTGTAAATACTTCACATACCTCAAAAACCAAAGTTTCAAATGGAGGAGTTCTACCCAATTATGTAGCCTTTGCTTCTTCTTTCTTCAAACTCCTCAACAATTTGAATTTTTCAAAAGCTTGTCCCCCTCCAAACTTCAATTGTATATCAGTTTTCACTGGAATTCAAACTTGAATTGATATTATATGCCTTTCAACATGAAAACTATGCTATTTCATGCAAAGGTGGTGGAAAGATCATGAAAAATGTGGTGGAATGTGAAACACATGCATGCACACTTCACAACAACATCAAAAAGCTACTTTTTGTCGGAGCATGCACAAAACTAGGAGAATATGCAGAATGTGGGCCGAGATCATGGGTAAATTGAGTTTTTTTATCATTTTTAGAGCAAGCCAAAACACACTTGCGTTATAACGTGAGCATGTTATTTCTTGCTAAAAACAACCATATCTCTACTTCTTCAAAATGTG